>CM043880.1:29802235-30004735 GCA_024034495.1 Camelina laxa
CCTTATGAGGGACTTCTCTTTTAACGAACCATTTCCTGAAATTTACTTTTATAACTTCTTCTGGTTCCCAAGTCGTCTCCTCTATCCCCTCACAATCCCATACGACTTGAATCAAATTTGTCTTCTTCTTCTTGTGAGAACCTCTCATCTTCGTACCAATTATCCGAACTTGCCGACCGATGATAGTCATATTCACTTGTAGATCGGGTGGAGGTTCGGTGATCACGTTCTCCCGTCCTGTGATGCATTTCCTTAACCTCGACACATGAAACACCGGATGGAAAGCGGACATGGCCGGCGGCAGTTCCAACTTGTAAGCCATTGGACCAATCCTTTCCAAGATTCGATAAGGTCTTATGTATCGAGGTGTCAACATAGTTTTCAGTGCTACCCGATCTTTACCCTTATAAGTTACGGTTTTGGGATAAACCATATCCCCAACCTGAAATTCTAGTTCTCTTCGGCGCTTATCCGTATAACTTTTCTGCATATCCTGGGCTTCTTTCATTTTCAACATCAAAATCTTAATATACTCGGCCGTTTCGTCCACGAAATCTCGACCATAAACACTCCGCTCCCCAACTTGTGTCCAACACAAAGGCGTTCGGCAAGGTCGACCGTATAAAGCCTTGTACGTTGATATGCCTATACTCACGTGGAAGCTGTTATTGTAGGCAAACTCCGCTAATGGTAGATGCCTTACCCAATTATCTCCCCAATCCAGAAAACTTGCTCACAAAAGATCCTCAAGTGTCCGTATCGTGCGCTCGGACTGTCCGTTTGCGGATGGTTGGCCGTACTCATATCCATTCGCGTCCTAAAAAATTTTTGTAAGGCCTTCCATAACCCTGAGGTTGATTTCGAGTCTCTGTCTGAAACAATGCTCGCTAGAACACCATGTAACCTTACTATCTCTTGTACGTATACCTCGGCCAATTTCTCGGCACCGTCCTTTTTGTTGATGGCCAAGAAATGAGCCGATTTGGTTAGCCGATTCATGACAACCCATATGGCGTTCTTATTGTCACACGGCGGCAAGCTCGTGACAAATTCCATGGTTATCATGTCCCATTTCCATTCGGGTATCAGTAAGTTTTGCAACAAACCGCCCGGGACCTGATTTTCTGTCTTAACTCGCTGACATGTCGGACAGGCTGCGACCAATTTTGCCACGTCTCGCTTCATGCCCGACCAATGGTAATATCTCTTCAAGTCTCGGTACATTTTGGTGGATACGGGGTGGATCGCTTATTGGGACTGATGCGCCTCCTTAAGGATTTCGGTACGCAATTCCTGGTCCGAAGGAACACACACTCAACCCTTAACCAAAATAGTACCGTTATTCGCGGTCTCGTACTCGGTTCCGTCCACCTTGGACAACCGTATCAACTCTGCATTTCTCTCTTGTGTTAATCGTACCCTCGTTAGCAAGTCTGCTTGGTTCGCGGCCCCAAGGCCTAGCGGTTCCAACTGTTCTGTCAATGCATTCAACCTCAAGGTTCTGATCATACCAACCAAGTTTTCCACGTCTCTCTCGGCACTAATAGCCGACCCTCTTCTACTTTAGGCGTCCGCCACTAAATTGGCCTTACCCGGATGGTAACTGATCTCCAAGTTGTAATCTGCAACTAGTTCCATCCACCTCTGCTGTCGTAGGTTCAGTTTCGACTGAGTAAAAATGTAATGTAAGCTTTTGTGGTCCGTGTATATTTGCACCTTTTCACCGTACAAGTAGGACGTCCAAATCTTTAGTGCAAATACTACGGCCGCCATCTCCAAATCATGGGTTGGATAATTCGCTTCGTGCTTTCTCTGCTATCTAGAAGCATAAGCGATTACCTTCCCGTTCTGCATGAGTACACATCCTAATCCTCGACCAGACGCGTCCGTGTATACTACATACGGCTCGTCTGGTTCTGGTAGTGCTAAAACAGGTGCACTAGTTAGCATATCCTTGAGTATTGAGAAACTCTTCTCACATTCAGCCGACCATAGGTACGGTTCGTCCTTCCCCGTTAGCTTGGTCAGCGGCTGCACCATACTAGCGAAACCCTTCACAAATTGTCAATAGTATCCGGCCAGTCCTAGGAAGCTTCTTATTTCCGAGGCGTTCTGCGGTCTAGGCCATTCTGCTATGGAGCGAATCTTTTCCTGATCAACGGACAGTCCTTTGTCCGATACCACATGTCCTAAGAAACCAATCTCTCGTTTCTAGAAGCTGCACTTACTCAGTTTGGCGAATAGCTTCTGCTCCTTTAATATTTCCAACACTTTCCTCAAATGCGCGACATGCTCTTCTTTACCCTTCGAATAGACCAAGATGTCGTCTATGAACACAATCACAAACTCGTCCAGGTACTCTCGGAACACATTGTTCATGAGCTTCATGAATGCTGCCGGGGCGTTGGTTAACCCAAACGACATGACCACAAATTTGTAATGGCCGTACCTCGTTCTAAAGGACGTCTTCCGAATATCAGACTCTTCTATCGGAATTTGATGATATCCCGAAGCCAAATCGATCTTTGAGAAATATTGGCTCCTCGGAGTTGATCTAGCAACTCGTCAATCCTCGGCAAAGGGTACCGATTCTTCACCGTTACTTTATTCAATCCCTGGTAATCGATGCAAAGTCGGAAGGTACCGTCCTTCTTCTTCACAAAGAGCACCTGTGCACCCCATGGTGAGCTACTCGGTCTCACGAACCCTTTCTCCATCAATTCTCCCAACTGCTTCATTAGTTCGGCCATCTCCGCTGAAGCCATATGGTACGAAGCTCTCGTTATCGGAGCCGTACCATGTTCCAGTTCGATAATGAACGGGTCTGACCGTGCTGGTGGTAATCCGGACAGGGGTCCGAACACACTCTCATACTCTCGTACCACCGGTATCCCTTGTAGTCATGTACTCGTACCCACTTCCTCTATCATAATCGAAGCCAAGTATGCTTGCACCCATTACTGATCAACTGTTTGGCCTGCACCGCCGAGACTAACAGATTTCTCGACAATGGCCTGATGCCCTGATATCCTACCATTCCTCTGGCAGTCTCAAACAATACTTGCCCGGGGTACCAGTCCAAGTGGGCCTTGTGTTTACTTGGCCAGTCAATGCCTAGTATCACATTGTGTGCCTTCACTCGACATATGACCAAGTCTGCCGGCATATCCATACCGCACACCATGGCCGGGATGTTATGTACAACTCCGTACGTCATCATCACTTGACCGCCCACTGCTTGTACCAAACCAAAATAATCTCCAGGTTCCTTCCGGAAACCGCCTTTCCCAATCATGTTCGGACTCACAAAACAATGTGTAGCCCCGGTGTCAAACATCACATGAGTTTCCACACCGCCCATAAGTAAGGTTCCTACACAATTCTGCTTACTAAGAACCTAACCACACAAAGCGCACACACACACACACACACCAGATTCACGCAAAAATTCTACTAAGGTGAGTATCAAAACTTACCAGTGATCTGCCATGAAGTGCTCGCTTCCACCTGCCTGTCCGCGATCGAATACACCCTAGGCATGATCGCTGGCCGTTTCGGCGGTGGTGGCAACGGCAGCACCTCGCTGGCCCATTTCTACCCTTGCGTTCCCAACTGCGGACAGTTTGGCCGGATGTGTCCCGCTTGCCCACATTGGTAGCACACTCTTGTGCCGCTTCCTTTATTTGGGCAATTGCTGGCCATGTGGTCCTTTCCACCGCAAGCAAGGCAAGTACCGAGTAAACGTTGACACTGTCCCGAATATCTCTTGCGGCAAGTCGGACACACACGCACACTGCCTGAAACCTTACCTGTAGGTTTCCGACTCCCAGTCTGATTACTCCCAGTTCCTGGTTCAGTTTTCACCATCGGCGCCAGCTGCACCGCGGTTCCTCCGAAATGTTGCTGAGCTTCCTCGGCCAGTCCATCCTCCAACATGTCCGCCTTTTCAACCAGCTCGGCAAGACTCCCGAAGTTCCAAATCATGCATCGGTTGCGAACATCCACTCTCATGCCTCGCAAGAACCGATGAATCTGCACTTGTTCGTCCACCATCTGATTAACGCCGTACCTCTTGAGTTGGTTGAACTCGGTCTCATACTCTCGCATGGTCCGTTCTCTTGTCTCAGATCCAGGAATTTCGACACAAGATGGTCAATAGCTTCCGGCGGGACGTACTTCGCAAGAAACATACCATGGAAAGTCTCCCATGAGCAATTTGGGTTGGCCATTCGGCTCACCATGCCTGTCAACCACGCATGGGCTTCCCCGGACAGGTAGTGGGTAGCGATGTCCTTCCGATACTCCTTCAGAAAACACACAGAGTCGAAGTTCCTCTCGAGGCGACTTCTCCATTCATCAGCCTCGGTAGGATTCGCTCCACCACTAAAGTACTGCGTACCCAACTTTAACATGTGATTCATGATAGTCAAGTACGAAGGAGTTGCCACTCCCGTTGGCACCACGTTAGGTGCAGGCGGGTTTGCGACCTGTGGTGGTGTCATCTAGTTCAGTATATGGACCAAGGTCTCCAATACTTGTCCCATCCTCATGGTTGCAGTAGCATTAGCACTCGTACCCACTGTTGGCATAGCTCCCGTACCAACCCCATGGGTTCCATGTCGTCCGGTTTCCATATTGGTCCTCGCACCTACTTGTCCAGCATTCACCGCAGCAGTGTTCGGTGCTTCCTCAACGTTCCCTCCAATTCCCGGTCTAGCCGAGGTATTAGCCGAGTTACGAGTGTTGGGTGCCATCTGAAATACCATAACCGATTCTAAGTTAGCGTCCAAACCAACTTAGTCTTTCACACCCTATGATCTAAACATGACCAGTCTTACCGTGAGACGTTCTTGGTAAGGAAGGATGGCTTTTCAGTAATAATAACCCATGCACCCGCTATATGAACATGTCCTAGAATTATAACCGTGCTCTGGTACCAAATGTAAGATCCCGACCCTAAAAGCCCGTACACGGACGTACCGGCCGATAAAAATTTTCTTAGGGCCTATGAATTTCTACTCGTTCGTTCGACAAGAATTAGCAGAAATAATGTATAGCAGGTAATATAACTTAAAAATACGCATTCATTAATTCCGAGGTTCAAATTATCCTTAGCAAAATAATCTTATCCCATGCATGGTAACAATACAATCCTTAAAAGATAACGCCATAAATTAAAACTACCCAAAGCCACCATCCTCTTCCTCCCTTGTCTCCGTAACTCGAAATGGTCAGCCACTATAACTCTGATCATCAGACCTTTCATTTCCTGTGTCCATTAAAAGGAGGCGTAAGCAAACACTTTTTGCTTAGTGGAACGGTCATCCCGTCACACTAGGCTCAGTTCAACGATCTCAAACTAACACAGGGTATATTCCAATCAAGTCACGCAAGTCAACCAATTCACATCGGATAGTTGCTTAAGTCGTTTATACCAATCACCATTCATATTGCAATAGAACACATTAACCATCAATCAAGACAAGAAATTACCGAGATTAAATAAACCACGGGTCAAGAGAATCAACCATGGAACTCGGCCACACTCACGCTGATGTTCATATAATTTACCTTGTTTTCCCTTAGTATTTTCACTTCTTTTGCATCATTTACAATCTAGTTTGGCCCCTTTTACATAGTTTCAGGAATGTTTATGCATTAGAGTGTAGTTGCACGGCATTTGCATGTTTTCTTGCATAAACAGGTGATTTTGGAGCCTAAGGAGCATGGAAGGAATGCTGAAGAAGAATGGAGCTGAGAAGAGAAGGAAACAAGAGAGTTAGAGCTGAAAAACCAAGGTCCGGAGTCCCACTTGACCGCCCACTCGACCAGACACTCGACCGTGTGCGGAGATTGACTCGACCGAGTGGAAGATGCACAAGAGAAGCCAGCTCGACCGGTCACTCGACCGAGCACCAGGTCGAGTTGGCCGAGCCGCCTAGCTATTTTGTCTTTTAGCATTTTTAGGGCTTCCACTCCTTTTACTATATAAGGCCTTGTACCCTGCAGCCACCAAGGAGTCCAGCTTTTTAGATATTCTCAAACCTAGTATTTACCTTTTGGGAATTATTTCTTTTTGCACTTTTATTTTCTTAGATCTTGTATCTCCTGGAAGGAGAAAAACAAGAGATTCTTCATATTTGTTGGTTTCATAACTTTCAAAATATTGAGAATTCGAGTTTGATTCCTTCTTCAATATTGTAGATCTTTGCTTTATCTTTCTATTGATGCAAGTTTCGGTATTTTCTGATTTTATGACTTTGTTGTTCATCATGTGTTCTTGTGAGTAGTTGCTTAGGATCTTGAGGATGGGTTAGGCCTGATTGTGTTTGAGGGTTGTGATGCCACTATATTTTACCATATTTATGGCCTTGTTTAGTTCATGTTTTGCATCATCTAGAAGTCATTCCTTAGGTTTTATAGCCATTTATGTCCAAATATGCACTTAGGATGTTTAGAAGCATGCATTGCATACATTTGTGCATTTGGAGTATTATTAGGTGTTATGGAGCTCTAAAAGGGTAAGGAAGGACTTTCTGTTATTTCTGGAGCTAAAAACGAGGATTGGAAGTATCAGGAAGGGAAAAGAAGGCACTCGACCATACCACTCGAGCAGGCACACGGTCGAGTACATGGTCGGGTTCATAACGAGCTCCTCAAAGATCGATCCGAATGTATATTTGACGTTGCGATTCAGCTTCAGCGTCCTTCATGAGAGTTGTAGGAAATTGAGTTATCTTTCCAATGCCGGTGGTTTCAAGGCAATCGGAGCTGTTTTTCAAGAGTTATACCTGTTTTACTGAACCGATATCATACAAGATCGAAGACTGGAGTTACTTGACGGACCAACCACTCGTTCATGCACTCGACCGAGCATGGTCGAGCACTTGTAGCCAACTCTCTATTTTTTCCTCTAGCTAACTAGGGCTTCCCCCTCTTTACTATATATATGTGCTGGCACTTGTGGTCGAAAAAGGGGGAGACCCGGTAGACACCTCATAACCTAGTTTTTGCCATTTTTAGCTATTTTTACATTATTGCATCATCTCTTATCTTTTCTCTAGATTTTCATAGATTTGTAACATTCATAACTTTGAATCTATTGAGTATTTTCTTTCACCTCTTTGTATTAAATTGTTCATCTCATCATTATCTGTCCATCCATGTCTATATCATCATTTTCTGGGTTTGTGTTCTTCATGATGATTTTTAGATCTTATTAGTGGCTTAGGATCTTAGGGATGGATTAGGCTGGGTAATAGTTATGGTTGCTTAAACTGATCAAGCTTGATTGTTTAAATATCTCTTCTAGATTAGATATGCTCTATGCTATTCTTATACTGAGAGGGTAAGAATAGATCTTAAGCTTCTTAGCATCACACCAATGTTTAAATTGCTAGATAAGGCTAATGCTAGAGATTATCATGAAGCATGCTAAGAGATTAGATGTTTTGTTGATTTTTGACTATAATGATCTGTGTTTAATGCCTGCTTTTATATGATCTTTGCTAGTGAGAGCTAGATTGGGAGTATCTTAGCTTGATTGTTATTGCCAAGAGATTGGATTAACTTGTATTAGGAGATCATTGTCTAGAGATAGCTCATGTTTGATTGAGGTTTGTTGGCTAGTTTAGATAATAATAGCTTGAGTCCAGCCCATGAATCCATCCTTAGGACCCTCTTTATCTATTGATTTACCTGTTTGAATCCTGTTTAATCGCTTGCTGGTTGTTTACTTTCGTTCTGCTCTGTTTTGTTTGATGCTCTGTTTCAGTTCTGTTCATTCGCTTGTCAACTCGACCAACCACTCGACCATGCACTCGACCGAGTGCTAGGTCGAGCCCCAGTTTACTTTCTTGTTTATGCATTGTTCTGTTCTTGTTTTCTTCTACTTATTAGTCAATTCTGCTTAGTATTGTTTATTGCACTTGTTCTACAGTTTAATTCAGCATTACTATTTTCTTAATTAGTTGCCTTAGTTCATTGCATTTCATTATTGTCATTAGGTTGTTAGAAACAAATCAACTTGATATTTGGTTTAACTTGAATGCATTGATCACATCTTGACTGCTTACATATCACACTCTTTATGGATTGACACCCTTTATGCTACAACATCATAAGGGTATTGAAACACCTTGCATCCCATTCATCATCATCTCTGCTTATGTCTTTGTTTGCATGTTCTCATACATTCAATGCATAAGTAGAACCTAGAAAAAAATCCTTGTTTCAATTGGCACCGTTGCCATTAGGGTGTTTATATGTTCCAGTCGAGATTTCATTGTTTCAAGATTAAGCTATGTTACTTTTTATTCTATTACTCACCTCTTTCTTGTTCTGGTGTTCTGTTTTGATTCTCAGGTACCACTCGACCAGGCACTCGGCCGAGTACCTCAAAGCAAACGGTCGAGTGCTTGTTCGAGCACCTGGTCGAGCACCTGCTCAGAATCTCAAAAACACGGAAGAAGAGGTGGCAATGGAACGCCCACATGATCAGACTGAACCTCACAGGAGAAGGAAGATTGGTGATAGTGATACTCCCACTACTCATACTCAAAGATATGGGATAGTGCCTCCTCCTATCCACAACACAACCTTCACAATCAAGACTAGTCTGATCTCAATGGTTAAGAGCAGCAGATTTCATGGCCTGCCTACTGAAGACCCACTTGCACACCTTGATCAGTTTGATAGGCTCTGTAGCCTCACAAATATAAATGGAGTTAGTGAGGATGCATTGAAGCTGAGATTGTTTCCTTTTTCTCTAGGAGATAAAGCCCATCAGTGGGTGAAGACTCTACCTCCTGGAAGAATCACCTCTTGGGTTGAATGTAAGAAGGTCTTCCTTGCAAAGTTCTTCACTAGCTCAAGGACTGCACATTTAAGGTATGAAATTTCAGGATTTCTACAAAAGAACAATGAGACCTTTTGTGAGGCATGGGAGAGGTTCAAAGGCTATCAAACACATTGCCCACATCATGGATTCAGCAGTGAATATTTGTTGTGTACTTTGTATAGAGGTGTTCTTCCCAAGATAAGGATGCTCCTAGACACAGCCTCCAATGGAAGCTTTATGAATAGAGATGTAGCTGGAGGTTTAGAATTAGTAGAGAATCTTGCTCAGTGCAATGGAAATCATAGTGAGGAGTATGATCGAAGCTTAAGGGGAGGTGTTGATTCTGAGGATTGGCATAGAAGGAAACTACAAGCCTTGAATGAGAAGCTTGAGAAGCTAGATAAGCTCTTTCTACACAATAGAGAGGACTCCCAGCAAAAGAAGGTACATGTTGTTTGTGCAGATGAGCAGTCTATGGTCCCAGTTTATCCTTCACAACAACCCCATCAAGCTCCTGCTCAAGATCATGAGATGAAGAATATGCTTCAGCAACTCCTACAAAGTCAAGCTAATGGAGCCATGGAAACAAGTAAGAAGCTCACAGAGATGAATAACAAGGTGGACTGCACATACAGTGACCTTAATATCAAGATTGAAGCTTTAACTTGCAGAATGCTTCTCCTAGAGAACAAGAGTAAATCTTATTATTCTTCTAGACAACTCCATGGGACAGCAATCAACAATCTAAAGGAGTTTGCCACTGCCCAAGCTATCTCTCTCAAAGAAATATCTTCAAAGCTCCCTGAGGACAGTAACAGCCAAGATGGGGAGGATTTTCTCCAACCAGAGGTGCAGAATGAGAAGAAAACTAAGTTTGGGACACCACTCGACCATACACTCGACCATGCACACGGTCGAGTGCCTGGTCGAGTGCTTGATCGAGTCATTGCTCAAGAATCTAGCAAGCCGGTTCAGTTCATTCCTCCTCCCTATCAGCCACCTTTGTCATTTCCAGGACGGTTTAAAGAGCAAATGCTGAAAAAGTACAAGACTTCTATTGATAAGCAAGCATTGATGGTCTTGAATCATGAACCTTTGTTACAAGATGTTGAAATTCATGAGAAGCCACAAGTTAAAGAGCTTGAGCAGAAGAAGCCAACTATTGATGGGCAGACCTTCAAGATTGAAGAGAAAGGTCATGAAACTGAGTCTGGAATCTTTGAGGGTGTGAATGGGGTAGAAACAGAGATTTTAGGTCACTCGGCCTTCCACTCGACCTACCACTCGACCGAGCACCTTAAGTCACTCGACCGAGTGGTACCAAGTCACCAAAAATGCCCAGACTTCATCCCCAAGCTTCACCAACAACAAGAGCCAAGAAACCCCTTCTCTGATGGTTTGTCTGAGCTTCAAACTATCAACATTCTACATGATTCAGTGAGGGAATTAACAACTAAGGATGAGGAGATAAGTGGGCAAATCAAGAAGCTTCATGGTAAAGTTAGAAGTTCTTCTCCAAAGAAAGCAAGGCAAGGTCTGAGTATTATCAGCAGACACAGCTCTTTTAGCATTGACCCAGGAATAAGAGGAGCACTACAATCTTTGGGAACAAAGGGGACTTCATCACCTCTATATCACCCTTCCAAAGAATAAGAAGTATGCAAAGTCAAGCTTAGAGACTTTAAACAAGCTCACTTGGGAGGAAGTCCCAAAGGTATCCATGTACATATTGGTTTAAGTTTCTTGTTATTTTGATCTTGTTTTCGTTTGTGTTACGGTTGATCAGGTAGCATGAAGGTTATGGGTGATATTCCAAAAATGAATCCCACCCTCAACCCATCCCAAGTAATACTCCAACTCTATCTTTGTATATACCATTGCATTTCTTGATTTTGTGTTGCTTCTTGATTCTTGAATCCTCTTTCAAATTTCTCTTACACATGAGACTGTGTAATTTAAGTTTGGGGGAGGGTTTCAGATAGCATTTGACATTGTTTTCTGTTTTCTTATTTCAAATTTTTAGCATAATCATGTTAATATTTGCATTGCATCTAAGGCACAGAAAAACCCTAAAAATTTGAAATTTTTTGCAAAAATCTTTATTAAAAAAGAGTGTTCATGTAGTTTGCATTGCATATTAGGATTTTGTTTAGCATGTTTCATGTAGGACTGTTTAATATTTGCATTAGGGATCTATGATGAGTTTTACCTTGTTAGCTTGCTAAATTCACTAAACTAGGATCAATGCCCAAGTTAATAGTACTTTGATGCTAGTTGAGTAGTTAGAAGCATAAGATTGAACCAAGCCTTGAATTCCTGCATTGCATTTGGTCTAAATTGAAGCATGTTGTGATTTGATGCCATTTCCTACTTATAAGAACCTAATATTGTCTTTCAATTATCAATGTGTGCATTGCTTTAAACTCATGGATACCATATACCTATTTGGATCATCTTTCTCCTTTTTACCACTCTTGTTGATCCAAGTAGCTGATTAAACCATTAAAATCAGTTTCCCTACCCATTAACCAACCCTTTTTTCAAGCCATGTTTATTCTTGTGTGTGTGAGGCCTATTTTGGGATTGAGCTTGGTAGAAAGTGTTAGGTTTGAACTGACAAGAGTAAAGCCTTGTGTAGTTCTAGTTTGCAATTTTAAAACTAGATAGGACTAGGAGGTTAACTTGTTGGGTTTGGGACTTGGCTGTTTTGAAAAGAAAAGAGGAAAAAGAGAAAGAAAAGGTTAGAGTCTTTAGGAGGGGAATGTGTTTAAGTAAAATCAAAGTCTAGTGAAAGAATGGGAAGTATAAGATTGTTGAAGTTGGTTCTAGTTAAAGAAAAGAAAGAAAGAAAAAAGAGTATAGCAAAATACTTTTATGTCTTAAGAATAAGAAGAAAAGAGAACCATAGCAATAAGAAAGAATCCCCCATTCCACTAGAAAGATCAAATAAGAAACCTCTCCTAAGACTTTAAAATCAAAAGAGAAAAGGGTGAAAGAGAAGTGAAGAAGAAAAAGGGTAGAACTAGGACAATTTGGGTTTAGATTGATAGGATAAATACTTTGGGTGCCTTTGGGTAAACAAGGTTTTGTTCTTGTATGTGTCTAAGTGTTCTTACCTTTAGCATTCTTCTAAAGCTCAATCAATTTTTTATGAGAGAAACTTGATATTGATAAGTTTAAGCATTGTATAAATTGATTCATGTTCTTGATTAATTAATGTTAAAGGAAATGGTTGATTTGAATGCATGTGGACATCTAAGGCTCAAATCAGTAAAGGTTGTAATAGGCTTGTCTAAAATCTTTAAGTACAGCTCGTTCACCTTGCATCATAGTACTAGTAACTTGGACATTGATTCTAGCTAGTTTATTAACAAGCTTTAGCCTTTGATATCCCATTTTCAAACCTCACTTCCCTCTCTTGTCTTGTTTGTTTGCTTGAGGGCAAGCAAAGACTAAGTTTGGGGGTGTTGATGCCACTATATTTTACCATATTTATGGCCTTGTTTAGTTCATGTTTTGCATCATATAGAAGTCATTCCTTAGGTTTTATAGCCATTTATGTCCAAATATGCACTTAGGATGTTTAGAAGCATGCATTGCATACATTTGTGCATTTGGAGTATTATTAGGTGTTATGGAGCTCTAAAAGGGTAAGGAAGGACTTGCTGTTATTTCTGGAGCTAAAAACGAGGATTGGAAGTATCAGGAAGGGAAAAGAAGGCACTCGACCATACCACTCGAGCAGGCACACGGTCAAGTACATGGCTGGGTTCATAACGAGCTCCTCAAAGATCGATCCGAATGTAGATTTGACGTTGCGATTCAGCTTCAGCGTCCTTCATGAGAGTTGTAGGAAATTGAGTTATCTTTCCAATGCCGGTGGTTTGAAGGCAATCGGAGCTTTCCTTTAAGAGTTATACCTGTTTTATTGAACCGATATCATACCAGATCGAAGACTGGAGTTACTTGACGGACCAACCACTCGACCATGCATTCGACCGAGTATGGTCGAGCACTTGCAGCCAACTTTCTATTTTGTCCTCTAGCTAACTAGGGCTTCCCCCTCTTTACTATATATATGTGCTGGCACTTGTGGCCGAAAAAGGGGGAGACCCGGTAGACACCTCATAACCTAGTTTTTGCCATTTTTAGCTATTTTTACATTATTGCATCATCTCTTATCTTTTCTCTAGATTTTCATAGATTTGTAACATTCATAACTTTGAATCTATTGAGTATTTTCTTTCACCTCTTTGTATTAAATTGTTCATCTCATCATTATCTGTCCATCCATGTCTATATCATCATTTTCTGGGTTTGTGTTCTTCATGATGATTTTTAGATCTTATTAGTGGCTTAGGATCTTAGGGATGGATTAGGCTGGGTAATAGTTATGGTTGCTTAAACTGATCAAGCTTGATTGTTTAAATATCTCTTCTAGATTAGATATGCTCTATGCTATTCTTATACTGAGAGGGTAAGAATAGATCTTAAGCTTCTTAGCATCACACCAATGTTTAAATTGCTAGATAAGGCTAATGCTAGAGATTATCATGAAGCATGCTAAGAGATTAGATGTTTTGTTGATTTTTGACTATAATGATCTGTGTTTAATGCCTGCTTTTATATGATCTTTGCTAGTGAGAGCTAGATTAGGAGTATATTAGCTTGATTGTTATTGCCAAGAGATTGGATTAACTTGTATTAGGAGATCATTTTCTAGAGATAGCTCATGTTTGATTGAGGTTTGTTGGCTACTTTAGATAATCATAGCTTGAGTCCAGCCCATGAATCCATCCTTAGGACCCTCTTTATCTATTGATTTACCTGTTTGAATCCTGTTTAATTGCTTGCTGTTTGTTTACTTTCGTTCTGCTCTGTTTTGTTTGATGCTCTGTTTCAGTTCTGTTCATTCGCTTGTCAACTCGACCACCCACTCGACCATGCACTCGACCGAGTGCTAGGTCGAGCCCCAGTTTACTTTCTTGTTTATGCATTGTTCTGTTCTTGTTTTCTTTTACTTATTAGTCAATTCTGCTTAGTATTGTTTATTGCACTTGTTCTACAGTTTAATTCAGCATTACTATTGTCTTAATTAGTTGCCTTAGTTCATTGCATTTCATTATTGTCATTAGGTTGTTAGAAACAAATCAACTTGATATTTGGCTTAAGTTGAATGCATTGATCACATCTTGACTGCTTACATATCACACTCTTTATGGATTGACACCCTTTATGCTACAACATCATAAGGGTATTGAAACACCTTGCATCCCATTCATCATCATCTCTGCTTATGTCTTTGTTTGCATGTTCTCATACATTCAATGCATAAGTAGAACCTAGAAAAAAATCCTTGTTTCAGGTTGTTTGATTTGGTCAAGCTTGATTGTTGTAGATCTCTTCTAGGCTAGATGTTTTTAATGCTGATCCTATAACTGAGAGGGTAGGATTTGATCTCAAGCCTCTTAGCATCACACCAGTGTCTAAGGTGCAAAGTTAAGGCTAGATCTAGAGATTTTGATTAGGCATACTAAGAGATTAGATGTCTTGTTTGATTATTGGCTATAGATGATCTGTTGCTTAATGCTTGCTTGTATAAGTTCTTTGCTTTGTGAGAACAAGTCTAGAAATATATGAGCTTGATTGTTTTTGCCATGAGAGTGGATTAACATGTTCTAGGAGATCATTGTCTAGAGATTAGCTCAAGTTGTTTGAGATTTATTGACCAAGTTAGATGATCTCAGCAATTAGTCAAGCCCATGACTCCCTCCTCAAGATCTTGTTTATTGATTTCCTAGCTTTAATCCTGTTGTTTGTCTGTTGTTTGATTCGCTTTTGTATTGCTCTGTTTTGCTTGCATTGCTTTATTTCTCGCGTTTGTCCAGCTCGACCCTGTACTCGATCTACACTCGATCGAGTGCTTGCTCGAGCTCATCCACAAAATTCTTGTTTATGCTTTGTAGTGGTCCTGTCTCAATTCTTGTTTCATTTTAGTTGCATTTCTGTTGCATTCACTTAGTTTCCTGTTCATTGCTTGCCTTGCATTAGTTCATTACTTGCATTACTATAGTTTCTATTTCTGTTCTTATTGCATCATAGCTTTGATTACTCTGTTCTCTTTACTTTTAGCATATACCTTAGTAGCTTTTACTTTAGGCATTTTACATTTCATCAATAGGTTGTTAGTGACAAACATCCTTCATACTTGGCTTGACTTAGACATATATGCACATCCTGATTGCTTGCAAACACTCAGATTGGATTGACACCTCTTATACTGCAACATCATAAGGGGAATTGAAACACCCTGCACTCCATCATTCATATCTCATTCCATCATACCATCCATATCACACACCACAAGAAAAAGATAGTTTCAATTTGGCGCCGTTGCCCATTTGAGTCTGTTTTGTGACAATTAGGATCAATAGAAGTGTAAGATTAAGTTCGTTTATCCACTTCTTCGCTACTGATCTCGATTCTTCTACTGCTTGTCTGTGATTGAGTTTCAGGTACCAGCTCGACCATCCACTCGACTGAGTACCCGATCGAGTCAGAAGACGGATACAAATAGACATCACTTCCCAGTCGACTCGACCACCCACTCGAGCCTATGCTCGACCGAGTGCCTATCCGAGTCTGTACTCGCGCCTGTTGATGCAAACAAGGTCCAAGGGTCATCACAATCTTCAAAGACTCCTTGATCGCATCAACCGACCACCAAGGGACCTGAGACAGCAGAGAACAAGGATCTATCTGGAACAGAACAACAAGTGCTAATGGAGCAACAAGATCAACAAGCTCCAAGAGCAAGAAACATTGGTGCTGGAGATGCACCAAACACACATAACCAAAGAGCTGGTATTGTGCCTCCTACAGTAGCAAACAACAATTATGAGATCAAGAGTGGATTGATCTCTATGATTCAAGCCAACAAGTTCCATGGGTTGCCAATGGAAGATTCCCTAGACCATCTTGATGAGTTTGATAGGATATGTGGTCTCACCAAGATCAATGGTGTCAGTGAGGATGGATTCAAGCTTAGGCTGTTCCCTTTCTCACTTGGAGACAAAGCTCATCTATGGGAGAAGACACTTCCAACTGGAGCAATCACCACATGGGATGCTTGCAAGAAGGCTTTCTTGGCCAAGTTCTTCTCCAATGCTAGAACTGCTAGATTGAGGAATGAAATTTCTGGGTTTGCTCAAAGGAATAATGAGAGCTTTTGTGAAGCTTGGAGAGGTTTAAAGGATTCCAGACTCAGTGTCCTCACCATGGCTGCATCATTGAGTCCCTACTAAGTACTTTGTATAGAGGAGTTCTCCCCAAAATCAGAATGCTTCTTGATACAACATCTAATGGCAACTTCCTTAACAAGAATGTGGAAGAAGGCTGGGATTTGGTTGAAAATCTTGCTCAGTCAGATGGAAACTACAATGAGGACTATGACAGAACAGTAAGGTGCACCTCCACTGATCAAGAGGACAAGTAAAAGAAGGATTTGAAGATGTTCAATGAGAAGCTTGACAAAATCCTCCTTAGCCAACAAAAGACTATCCACTTTATTGGTGAGGAAGAGTGTCAAGTTCAAGAGGGGGAGAGGGAATTTGCTGAGCTCTGTTATATGCAAAACCAGGGTGGATTCAAAGGCTACAACCAAGGAGGAGGGTTCAAGAACAACAACCTCTCCTATAGAAGTACCAATGTAGCAAATCCCCAAGATCAAGTCTATCCACCTCAACAGCCTCAACAGCAAAACAACTATGCACCCAAGCAGCAACATCAAGTGTTCAAGCCTCAATTGTGTCCCCCTCCAGGTTTCAGACTAACCAAGGCCAGGAACAAGACTTTAAGAGCCATGATGCAATATCTGTTGATTGGGCAAAGCAGTGTAAAAATTGAGGCAGCACACAGATTTGCTGAGCTGAACAGAAGGATAGAAGATGTTTACAGTGAACTTCATGCCAAGTTTGACACACTGACTTCCTGGATTATGACTATGGAGAGTCAACTAACTTCTACCCCAAAGCAAGACCCTAACAAGCAAAGCTATTATGCACTCTCTAGAGTTTGCTATTGCTATCAATCTCCGCAGTGGAAGGGTTCTACCAACAAGACATGGAGCATTACCAGACACTAAGGACAGTGGAGTTGAAGAAGGGGAGGGTTTTTAACAAGGCGAAACTCAGAATGAAAACACCGTTGAACTCGACCCACCACTCGACCACGCACTCGACCGAGTGCCTGATCGAGTACCTGATCGAGCTGCGGAACGAACACCTTTTCAGGAGAAAACTAAGCCAGTTGCCACCAAAGAAAAAGAAGTCCGGTTCATTCCTCCTCCTTACAAGTCTCCACTACCTTTTTTAGGGAGATTTAAGAAGCAGATGGTTGAAAAGTACAAGGCATTGTTTGATAAACAAGTGAGAGAGATTGAGCTTAGGATGCCTCTAATAGATGCCTTTGCTATGATTCCTCCTTACCAAAAATCTTGAAAGATGTTGTGATGGAAAGAATCAAAGAAGTTCAAGGGGCAGTAATCCTTAGTCATGAGTATAGTGCCATAATCCAGAAGTAAGTAAACCCACAAAAGTTAAGAGATCATGGTTCCTTCACTCTGCCTTGCTCTATAGGTCCTTTGACCTTCAACAGATGCCTTTGTGATTTGGGAGCTTCAGTTAGCCTAATGCCTCTATCAGTTGCTAAGCACATGGGGTTTACAAGGTATAAGCCATGGAATATATCTTTGATCTTAGCTAATAGATTAGTAAGATTGCCACAGGGTGTTCTAGAAGACTTACCAGTCAGAATTGGAACAGTGGAAGTACCAACAGACGTTGTAGTCTTGGAAATGTATGAAGAGCCAAAAGATCCTTTGATCTTGGGAAGACCTTTCCTACTCACAACAGGGCAATAATTGATGTGAGAAAAGAGAAGATTGATCTAAACTTAGGAGAGGATCTAAAGATGACATTTGACATTGTAGAAGCTATGAAGAAACCAACAATTGGAGGACAAGTCTTTTGGGTTAATGAAATGGACAAGGTGGCAAGAGAATTGATGGAAGAAGTAGCAGAGCAAGATCACCTTAAGACTGCTTTAACCAAAAGAGGGGAAGAAGGATTCCTCTATAAAGAAACCAAAGCTTATGAAGACATGCTAGACTCCAGCAGAGAATCAGTCAATCATGAGGTTTTTGAAGGGTTGTCTGCATTAAGAAAAGAGGTCTGGTCAGTTCAAATAGCTGAAACAGAGAGCTCGACCACCCACTCGAGCATGCACTCGACCGAGTGCATGTCTGAGTCAGAGATCGACTGCACTGCCGAGTCCTCCATAGATGGCTGGTCTGAACTGAAAGCACCAAAAGTAGAGCTAAAACCTCGCCCATCTGGGTTAAGGTACATTTTTCTAGGTGAGAACTCTACTTATCCTGTGATAGTAAATGCTAAATTGAGTAAGGAAAAACTTGATTTGCTAGTTGTTGAGCTAAGGAAATATAGAAAAGCTATTGATTATACTTTGGATGACATTAAAGGAATATCACCTAATCTCTGCATGCATAGGATCCACCTTGAAAATGAATCTTACTCTAGTATTGAACCTCAAAGAAGGCTTAACCCCAACCTAACGGAAGTAGTAAAAAACGAGATTATTAAATTACTTGGAGCTGGTGTGATCTATCCTATTTCTGATAGTACTTGGGTCTCACCAGTTCATTGTGTCCCTAAAAAAAGGAGGAATCACTGTAATAAAGAATGATCATGATGAGTTAATTCCCACTAGAACCATAACAGGACATAGAATGTGCATTGATTATAGAAAGCTAAATTCTGCTACTAGGAAAGATTATTTCCCTTTTCCCTTCATTGATCAAATGTTGGAAAGATTAGCTAATCATACCCACTACTGTTTCTTGGATGGATACTCTGGATTTTTCCAAATTTCTATTCATCTTAATGATCAAGAGAAGACAACATTCACATGTCCTTATGGTACTTTTGCCCATAGAAGGATGCCATTTGGATTCTGTAATGCTCCAGCAACTTTTCAAAGATGCATGATGTCTATCTTCTCTGATCTTATTGAGGATGTTGCTGAAGTTTTTATGGATGACTTCTCTGTCTATGGAGACTCCTTTTCTTCTTGTCTTACTAATCTGTGCAGGGTTTTAAAGAGATGTGAGGAGACAAATCTAGTTTTGAACTGGGAAAAGTGTCACCTCATGGTTGAAGAAAGGATAGTTCTTCGACACAAGATTTCAGAGAAGGGTATTGAAGTTGACAAAGCAAAGATTGAAGTCATGGTTCAAATTCAACCACCAAAAACAGTCAAGGACATAAGAAGCTTTCTTGGTCATGCTGGGTTTTATAGAAGAATCATCAAGGACTTCTCAAAGATAGCTAGGCTATTGACAAGGTTGCTTTGTCAGGAGACTGAGTTCAACTTTGATGAAGATTTCTTGAAGGCTTTCAAGGAGATCAAGGCTGCTTTGATTTCAGCTCCAATAGTCCAAGCTCCAAACTGGGATCTTCCATTTGAGACTATGTGTGATGCTTCAGACTTTGCAGTGGGAGAAGTTCTAGGATAGAAAAAAGATAAGAAGCTCCATGTGATTCACTATGCAAGTAGAACCTTAGATGAGACTCAAGGAAGATATTCAACAACAGAGAAAGAGCTCCTAGCAGTGGTATTTACCTTTGAAAAATTCAGAAGCTACTTAGTAGGATCCAAGGTAATTGTGTACACTGATCATGCCGCTTTGAGGCACATCTACTCAAAGAAGGACACAAAACCAAGGTTGTTGAGATGGATTTCGCTTCTCCAAGAGTTTGACATGGAAATAGTTGATAAAAAAGGGATAGAGAATAGAGTAGCTGATCATTTGTCCAGAATGAGGATAGAGGAGGAGATTCCAATCGATGATTCAATGCCTGAGGAGAAACTGATGCAACTTGAGACAACTCGGCCTCCAACACGACTAACTACTCGAGTAGACACTCGACCAAGTGTGTTTGGCCTCGCGGTCGAGCAGGATCAGATGGAGGAGTGGATGGCACTTGAAACTGAAGATCTACCTTGGTATGCTGACATAGTCAATTACAAGGTGTGTGAAGAAATCCCAGCAGACATGGACCCTTATAAGAAGAAGAAATTGCTCAAGGACATCAATGGCTACTATTGGGATGAACCCTACCTTTATAAAAAGGGATCAGATGGGCTGTTTCGGAGGTGTATAGCAGAGAATGAAGTTGAAGGAGTGTTGGGACATTGTCATGGTTCTGCTTATGGAGGGCATTTTGCAACCTTTAAGACTACCCAAAAAGTTCTACAAGCTGGTTTATGGTGGCCTACATTGTTTAAAGACACTCACAAGTTCATCACCAGGTGTGATGCTTGCCAAAGGATGGGAAACATCACAAGAAGAAATGAAATGCCTCAGAATCCAATCCTTGAGGTTGAGATATTTGATGTGTGGGGAATTGACTTCATGGGACCTTTCAATCCTCCTTCAAATGGCAATGTTTACATATTAGTACCAGTGGACTATGTCTCCAAGTGGGTGGAAGCTATTGCAAGTCCTACCAATGATCATAAGGTGATACTAAAGCTCTTCAAGACCATAATCTTCCCAAGATATGGGATTCCAACGGCTGTGATTAGTGATGGAGAGACACACTTCATCAACAAGATCTTTGAAGGAATGCTAAGGAAGTATGGAGTTAAACACAAAGTGTCCACAGCTTATCACCCTCAAACAAGTGGCCAAGTCGAAGTTTCAAACAAGAAAATCAAGGCCATTCTATCAAGGATAGTAGGAGCAACAAAAAAAGATTGGTCTAGCAAACTTGATGAAACACTTTGGGATTATAGAACAACTTTCAAGACACCAATAGCAAGAACCCCATTCCAACTTGTTTTTATGGAAAGTCTTGCCATATCCCATTTGAGGTTGAGTATAAAGCTTTATGGGCAATCAAGCTTTTGAATCTGGATATAGAGACAGCCCAAGCAAAGAGAAGCCTTGATTTACATGAGCTTGAAGAAATCAGATTGGAAGCCTATGAGAGCTTCAAAATCTACAAGGAAAGAACAAAGGCTTTTCATGATAAGAAGATTCTTATAAAGGACCTAAAGGCTGGAGATCAAGCTCTACTTTTCAATTCAAAGCTCAAACTGTTCCCTGGAAAATTGAAGTGTAGATGGGGAGGTCCTTTTGAAATAAAAGAGATTTTACCATTTGGAGCTGTCACACTCCTCAACAAGGATGGAAGTGAGTTCACAGTTAATGGCCAGAGAGTTAAGAAGTACTGGGGAGAAAAGGAGAAACAAAAGAAGTTTACAATGCCTCTCAATGATGCCCCTCAAGCTTGAAGAGATAAGGAGAGTCAAGCTTAGAGACTTTAAACAAGCTCACTAGGGAGGAAGTCCCTAAGGTATCTCTGTCTATATTGTTTAGGTTTTTGGTATTTTAATCTTTGTTTTAGTGTTTTCATGGACAGGAAAGAAAGGGAGTCTAAACAGAAAAGGAAAAGAAGGCTCGGCATCCAACTCAACCCCCCCCCCACTCGACCATGCACTCGACCGAGTACCAGTCGATTGCCATAGTCGAGTTGCCCCAGTCTCCACCTCCAAGTCAACCACAAGACCCCCACTGCACCTAAGAACATTAGTACAACTAAGAACAAATACATCATGATTTTAGAATAAACAGAACACTAGCAATGTCATTACAACCATAACCATACACACATAAACTCCATACAACCATAACCATACACGCATTCTTCATTTTACCATTTCTTGAGTAAATCTTTAAGCCTACCAATCTCCTCTTCTTTCTGGCCTAGCCGAGCCTTAAGCTCGTCAATTTCAAGGCGAATTCCATGCAATGATGCACGAAGTGACTCCAAAATCGGATTTTTAAATTCTCCATGTTGGATTTGCTCTCTAAGTCAGTAATGTAGGATTGAGATCTCCTCCCCAACTGCTTTGTCCCACCAATTCCATTTGTAATCTCCAACGTTCTACACATTCTCAACAATTTTCAGGATCCAAGAAATAATATCACACAATTACTAATATATTATCACCTTACCTCACTCATTGGACATCTGTAGAATTTTTGGCATGGATTCTCTATACCAGTAGACACCTCTAGGCGCATACCTTTACCACACCAACAAACAGTCGGAATTACATAATCGCCATCCGCTCGAGCATTGCCTCTATCAATACTTGCAACAGAGTCTGAACTCTGAGTATAACTAATTGGCATTTTCACTTTCAAGAAATTAAATTGGATTTAGATTTCACTTTCAAGAAGAAAATCGAAATTAAATTAGATCTAGATCTACAATCCAAATCGACCTTATAAAAATACTTACACAGAATCATGAACCCTAGATCCCCTTCTTGGATCCCCTTTTGACTTTCAACCCAAAATCGTTGAAAGAATCGTGAACTGTAGAACCCACAGTCGTCTCCTTCCTCTCTCTAGTTTCTCTATAACCCTAGATCCCCTTTCTGAGCATTTTATAGGAAGAAAAAAAAATCCAACGTTTTTCTAATAAAATAACAGCGCGTGTGGGTGTGTGTGGTTCTACGATAAATGGCGGCACAATATAGTCATAGTTGTACCTACATGTACAGTGGTACGCTTCTCGCCGTAGTTGGACTTTAGAGATATTGCTGTATTTGTGGTTGGACTTGAAGAACGTATACTCTGATGTAGTTGGACACATTACTTAACATCATTAATTATCATCTAAAAGGTTTGGATAAGATAAATTTTCAAAAATTATAATTTCTATAATCATTTGGATAAAATAGGTTAAGTTGTAGAAAGTGTTCCTTATATTATTAAAAGTGTTTAGTAAAATGGAAGATGTTTTACTGAAATACATAATTTAAATTATTTTATAAGTTTTGGATCAGAATGGTATTCTTGTACAAAGTGTTATTATTACTGTAACTAATTTATTGTTTTGTAATCATAATTTCACTTAACAACTACTTTCTGATTAAGTCATAGTTGTAACTAGTAGAACCTGGTTGTACCGAATACAAGTGAATCCCTACACGAGTACAGATTAAGTTTTACTTGTACCATAATACAAAAAATAAAAGTTCAATGTAAAGACACAGATTAAGAGGTTTCAAGAGGCGGCAACCAATTCTCCAAGTTTATGCCAGGACGAGACTTGTTCCTCTAACATGTGCAGATAAGAATAAAAGTTTGCGTAGCTTGCTTTTGTTGCAGTCTCAAGCTAGAAGTTTGCTATGCTCTGCGTGTTGCCTCATGCTTGCGTTAAGATTGTGCTATAGAGAAGCTAGTAAAGCTAATGGCTTTTGGTGTGGTGGTGAATTGTTTGTATTCTTGCTCTGCGCTAGCCGACTTCGGGGAATGGACTTAGTAGAGGGAAAACACACTGTTAACATAAGTTGGCTTGTGAGGTTTCGGTCAGGGAAAGCTCTTGGACTTGAGGGGAGAGAATGTGAGCCATGATTTGGAATTCTTGACGGTTGACATCTCGGTGTCGGGCCTTCTTTGAAAGGCTTCTAGAGCTAAGGGTCTTATGCAACTCGGCGGTCACAATTTGTAGTCGCCCTTCTCTTTTTGCAACACAACCAGGAAGAACAACAAAATCGTCATCGCTTCATTTTACTCTCGTGGTTCTTTCGCTATGGTTAAGTAGATGGACATAAAACTTTGGTTACTTTCTTATGCTTCCAAGTTTTTATCTTTTTTGCAATGGGACCATTAGCTTAGATCTATAATCATGGATTGTAAACCTTAACTGTTTTTCATTTTTAATAAAATATTTCCATTGTTACCAAAAAAAGTAAGAACGTTCATTTTGGTTATTGGTAAGATTTTCAAAAGTTGGCCGTAATAACAAGCACCGAAACTATCTAAAATGTGTTTTCCTCTCTTTTTGGTCTATTTTGCCTTTAAACCTATAAAATCTCTTTTGAGTCTAAAAATATACTTGGAAATCATCCTTTTAGGTTTAATAATAACTAAATGAGTTAATTATATAATCAAACTTTGATGAAAAGAAAACACATGTATCTAGAAAACATTAATTAGTGTTCTTTATAATTCTCTTTGTCTCACTACTTTTGATATTATTATATAGAGACTGTTTATTTTCCTATAAATCTCCCTTGACTATTTGATTTTCACTCTAACAATTTTTCGTAGAACATACGGATTAAGTGGTTCAAAGATGTTCATATTTTTGATAAGTTATATTCTATGTTTCAGTGACATGGCGAGACTCAATAATCGTTTTGTGGATGCAGAAACACTGGAAAAACAACTTAAATTTGTCAACGAAAATGCTGCTAAAATAATCAAAGTTTGTTTAATTTAATCTTACTATTGTTTAACGCAATATTTATTATATAAAGTTTATTAAATATTTTCTAATTTCATTTTTAATGGATGATAGACTATACATGGAGATACCTATGAATGTGTGGATTTTTACAAACAACCAGCGTTTGATCATCCAACGATGAAAAATTACTTATTCCGCTACAAAGTATATAAATAAATTTAATATTTGTGACTACAAAGAAATATCCTTACCATTAATTAATTTCTTATTTGTCACTAATACAAAATTTATTTTTCAAATGTAGATGCACCGGAATCATCCTATAAAAATTCAAAACCAAAAGACTTAAATGATACAAATTTCGGCTTTTTGTGGGAAAATGGTGTAGGGTGTCCTTTAGATACTATACCCATACAAAGAGTCACTAAAGACAAACTCTTGAGACTAAATTCGCATTCTGACAAATATAAACCCAGAGGTTCCTGGAACTTCACTTATAATCAGTATAGTGTCGATAATGAACCACATCATGTAAGTAGTACTCTTTCTGTTATGTTTTATAAGATGTTTAACATTTTTTTCTTTTCCATTGTATTTTCTTTAATGTATATAAATTTTATACAACTGTGCACTAATCTTTATTTTATGTTCTTTGTTTTTTTTTAAATGACGCACGATATATACCTTTTTTTATCAAACTCATATATACAACAAAAGTTGATTATGATCATGGTGATGATAACTAGTTTGCGGTGGCTCGTACAAAGAAAGGAGAAAGGAAAAACTATAAATGGAGCATCAATGGTTGTTACTGTAAATGATCCTGAAGTTAAATATCCACAATTTAGTTCTGCTCGTATGCTTGTTCAGATCGGAGAAGATTATATTCAAGCTGGATGGACTGTAAGTTTGTTTTCACATGTTATATTTAATTAATTATATTTTTCACTTAACTAATATAAAAATTAAAAATCACGATAAATTGGTTTACGCCAAAAAAAAAAAATCATGATAAGTTGGTATTTTTATAATTGTATACAGATCTAGAATATTGACTTATATATATATATATATATTATTAACAGAAATACAATTACATTTCAGATTAATCCAGATTTATACCCTGACAACCAACCAAGAAGTTTCGTTTATACAAAAGTAAGTTAATTGCTTACATATACTATTTCTTCAAAGTTTTTATGTCCATCTTTTGTTTTACACAGTTCATATTTTCCGTAATATCAATTTTCTATCCATGTTCCCATCTCGTATGTATATTATTGAACTTTTTTTTGTTCATTTGTTGTACTATATAATCATAAGCTAGGCGTGCATAACGATATATAATCATACAGGCAGGTCAAAACAAGTGTTATAATACTTTGTGTCCAGCTGGAATGGTAGTAGTCCGTTCAGATATTCCTCTTGGTGTGCTTCGAGGTCCTCCTACTGTTCGCGGTGCTAATACAAGTGCTTATGATACATATAGCTTACTCAAGGTTTGCTTGTTATTAATTTCTTCTCCATTTTATAACTCAACAAGATGTTAGATATTGATATTGAATATGAAAGGATACAGGAAATGGTAACTGGCGGCTTGAGTTTGGAGGAATATATATTGGGTATTGGCCGGCAAAACTATTTCAACAGAGTATGGCAAACAAATGAACAATATTGAATGGGGAGGAGAAGCATATAGTGCATCTTTGCCTGGTCCTCAAATGGGTAATGGATATTTTCCTTTGTTGGATCCAAAGTTCGATGCACATATCTGTAATATAACTACGGTCGATGAGAATTTTAATATCGACCGGATGGTGAAGAATATAGAGACATACTCGGATAACAATCATGGTTATAAAGTATACGAGGATTTAGATTCAGGGTTACCGGTCGGACATATCATATATTTTGGAGGTCCTGGGATTATATTAAAGTGAGAAGAAGATAACTTTATGTAAAAGTACAAAATAATTTATGCTCAAACAACATAACAAAAAAAAAAAAAAAAAAAAAAAACATGTAGTTGAGCAATCTAAAATAATTAGTTCACCTTCCTTGTTTCATTTTTGTGGTGTATGAAAGCTTGGGCAAATTATCCGAATCTGAGGATCCGATCCGATCCTAACCCAAATCCGCAATTTAAAAATTTTGAACCGGTTCTATCTTTCAATTCTCAAGATCCAAAAATCCTAAACCAAACTCGATCCAAACACAAATTAGAACAAGTATTTTAATATACCCACAACAATATAATTATATAGCAATAATATATTAGTAATACTTATATCTATAATAATAGAAGTGTCCAAAATATTTGGAATTTTTGATATTTTGGATAATTTTGAGTAGTTAAGCTATTATTTTAGTAAAAAACTATTGGAAGTTTGTAGATAGTTTAGGTATTTTGAGTAGTTTAGACAAATTTAGATACTAAAATTTTGAATTTTAAATTTCGGATAATTCGAATCTGAATCTAATTTGATTTAATATGATCCGAACCCGAAATATAAAAATGCTTTAACAGGTTCTATACCTCTATATCAAAAATTACCTAAACAAATTCTATACCTTTAAGAAACAATACCGAGCTGGGATAAACCAAATTGAACCGAAACTATGTAAATATCGGAAGGAAGAATGGCTTGAAAGCCACTATCCCGCAAAAGTTGATAAAAAATGCCATCCTTCTATTTTTTTATTTCATTGAACAATATTTTTTAAACGGAAAATGGGGGAAAAAATCTAAAAACCCTTCATTAAAAAACGAAATTACATACCCAAACAACCTATTTAACCCAAGTAGAATATAACCTATAACCCGGCCCATCTACCCAAAATCTAAATTGAGGCCCACCAAAATTACCCTAATTGTAAGAGAGAAGAGAGGAGAGGATTTCTCCATCGCTGATCCCCTACGAGGTTCCACCCCTGACATGTGTTCCCCCTGCTTTCTGTTTCCCCTTCCGATTCTGATAGAACCCCTTTTCCGACAATTTTGTCCGTTTTTCCGACAAGTAAACGCTTGAATCGACGAGTTCCAACGTTAATTCTTCTCCCGGCTAGTCATCTACTCCGTCTACCCTTCTCCTCGACGAGGTCCGACGTTAATTCTTCTCCCGGCTAGTCATCTATTCCGTCGACCCTTCTCCCCGACGAGGTCCGACCGTGTTCTTCAACTTCTTTGTAAGATCTGTCGCCTTCCATCTTCTTTGTCGAAATTGGCATCTTAATAGTTAGTTTCTATCATATTCAGTCGTAGGTAATCGTATTAGTAGCAATTTATCATGTTGTGTTTTGGTTGTTCTTTAGTATTTGTGATAATGTAATTTGTTTTGTTTTGGTTTATTTTTCTTGTTAGCAATGACTATTGTAAGAGATGGTGGTAGAGTATATGACTCGACAGAAATAGCAGTTGAAGAAATAGGGCTCGACGAAACTAATCCTCTCACAGAACCATCACCTCCCACTGAACCATCACAAGCAACAGAACAACGAGAAGCCGAAGGTGACGGGAAGAAGAAATCTCAGATGCTCAGGTACAATAGCATAAGTAATAGTGGTTCTTTACAACTAGTAAAGAAGAAATTTTGTGGTGTTAGGATTAAGTAAGTGAATTTGTATGAATTTTTGGGATACAGATGATGATGGTGAAGAGCAACCGCTACAGTAAGAGGATATGTTCTTCTATCCACCTTAATACACCAAGAGTTGTAAATTAGGCACAAGATATACTGTAACGCAGATAGTGAATTACATTGATCAGTTTGAGACAGAACGGAAATGTTTTAGAGAGCATTCTCAGTTTAAGCACATATTCCATATACCTCGGGGGCCAAATCACATGTTTCAACGCATGTGGATGCTTTTTCTTCGCACAGCATGTACAGAGATTAAAAGAGAATGCTGGTTTGTAGTAAATGGAGTCCATGTTAGGTATTCATTGAGAGAGCATGCGCTTTTAACTGGATTGGACTGCCATGATTACCCCACATTTTATTATAAGGATAAAAGCTGTGGTCTTACAAGTGTGTACAGAGGGTATTTGGAAGGAATAATAAAATCAAAATCAGTGATGTGGAAGCAAAACTAGAGGAAATGAAGAGCAAGAAAAGCAGTAAAGACTGGAGGAAGTTGACTATTTTGTATTTCTGAAGCAAGATAGTGGTAGCGAAGTCAAAGGCCGATGGAAACATAGAACCGTTTATTTTGAGTGTTATTGATGATTTGGATGCTTGTGAGAAGTTTCCATGGGGACATTCTTCATTTGATAAATGTATGAATGGGATCTGGTCGGAGATGACGAACTTAAAGGGATCCGTGAAACCAAATGCGCATATCACTTTTTCTGGGTTCATCATTCCTTTGGAGGTAACATTGAGATATTATTATTTAACAATAAGATATTATTGTGGTTATTAGGTGATTTTAACAATTGGCTATAAGTATGTGTAGATTCTAGCATTTGAGGGTACTCCACATCTTGAACGCAAATTCAGAGTAGTTGTACCTGCATAGAAAGACTGTCCACGCATGTGCAAGTACAAGTTCTCTGAAAGTTTAATGCGAGGATTTTAATTGGATGAATAAATGCAACACTTGGAAGTATTAAGGTTAGAGTTTGGTATCTTGGAACCTCAATTGTTTGTGTTTTCCTTAAAGAAGTATTGATTTTATTTAGTTATTGTTTGTAGAATATAACTAGTATCTTGAATCCGGATGAAGAAGAGAAAGCTCTTTTGAGGCGCATAATAGACGACAATTCTGCTGATGAAAGGATAGGTTTTATAGATCCCATTGTTGATAGTTGGAGAGAGCATCTTATCGTGTAGAAGAAGAAGAAAATACCGTGGAAGGATGTTTAACAAACAGACTTAGAGCACAGAAATGTTCAAATCCCCTATGAAGTCCATGAGAAGGTTGATGAACTCGGAGGTGGTGAACTCCCTGAACCTGCATTGTCGCTGTTATAGTTAAAGGAGACTATGGAGAAAGGGATAAGTTTGCTAAATGAAAAAATTGGTGATGTAGAGGAAAAAAATCAAGGGTTTAGATGTGAGAGTGGTTGATCTTGAAAGATGTTTGGCGCACGAGCTGAGAGGAGGTGTGAAGAAGAAAAAGAAGAAGAAGATGAAGAAGAAGATGAAGAGATGAAGAAGAAGAAGAAGAAGAAGAGGAAGCACAATGTAACTGTGATAGAAATTGGGAAGAAGCTAGCAATGGTAGTGTCGTGGAAGCTAAAGACACCACTTGTAGCCGCTCAAAAGAAAGTGAAGAAGTAGTCGTTCAATTGTAGTTATTTTGTGTTATGGTTAGAACTGATGTTGTTGTAGGAAATGATCTGATTGGTATTGTACTTTGGTTGAATATTTGTTGTAGGTTGTGTACTTTGGTTGAATTGAGTAAATTGTACAACTAGGTCACGATACAACTAGGTCGCAGTACAACTAGGTACAAATGAGAACATTAGTACAACTGAGAACATTGGTACAACTAAGAACATTAGTACAACTAAGAACAAATACATCATGATTTTAGAATAAACAGAACACTAGCAATGTCATTACAACCATAACCACACACACATAAACTCCATACAACCATAACCATACACGCATTCTTCATTTTACCATTTCTTGAGTAAATCTTTAAGCCTGCCAATCTCCTATTCTTTCTGGCCTAGCCGAGCCTTAAGCTCGTCAATTTCAAGGCGAATTCCATGCAATGACGCACGAAGTGACTCCAAAATCGGATTTTTAAATTCTCCATGTTGGATTTGCTCTCTAAGTTAGTAATGTAGGATTGAGATCTCCTCCCCAACTGCTTTGTCCTACCAATTCCATTTGTGATCTCCAACGTTCTACACATGCTCAACAATTTTCAGTATCCAAGAAATAATATCACACAATTACTAATATATTATCACCTTACCTCACTCATTGGACACCTGTAGAATTTTTGGCATGGATTCTCTATACCAGTAGACACCTCTAGGCGCATACCTTTACCACACCAACAAACAGTCGGAATTCCATAATCGCCATCCGCTCGAGCATTGCCTCTATCAATACTTGCAACGGAGTCTGAACTTTGAGTATAACTAATTGGCATTTTCATTTTCAAGAAATTAAATTGGATTTAGATTTCACTTTCAAGAAGAAAATCGAAATTAAATTAGATCTAGATCTACAATCCAAATCGACCCTATAGCAATACTTACACATAATCATGAACCCTAGATCCCCTTGATGTTCATATATTTTACCCTGTTTTCCCTTAGTATATTCACATCTTTTGTATCTTTTGCTATCCATTTTCACCATTATTGCATAGCTTTAGGACTAATCATGCATTAGAGTTTAGTTGCATTGCATTTGCATCTTTTCATGCATAAACAGGTGATTTTGGAGCTTAAGGAGCATGGAAGCAATGTTGAGGAAGGAGTGAAGCAATAATGAAGGGAAAGAAAGAGAGTTAAGGCTGAAATAACAAGGTCCGGAGTCCAACTCGACCGCACACTCGACCAGACACTCGACCGTGTGCTGAGGAGGACTCGACCGAGTGGACAATGCACGAGAGAAGCCAGCTCGACCTGCCACTCGACCGAGCACAGGTCGAGTTGACCGAGCCGTTGACTATTTTGTCTTTTAGCATTTTTAGGGCTTCCACTCCCCTCCTATATAAAGCCTTGTACCTGCAGCCACAAAAGGAGTCAGCTTTTTAGATATTCTTAAAAACCTAGTATTTACCTTTTTGGGATTTATTCCTTTTGCTTTTTATTTTCCTAAGATCTTGTACTTGAAAAAGACTAAATTTCTCATTATTGTTAGTTTAATAACTTTCTTAATATTGAGAATTTAAGTTTCATTTCTTTTTCAATATTGTAGATCTTTGTTTTATCTATCTAATGATGCAAGTTTCAATCTTTTCTGGGTTTATGATTTTGATGTTTATCATGTGTTCTTGTGAGTAGTAGTTTAGGATCTTGAGGATGGGTTAGGCTGGGCTGTGAATGAGGTTTGTTTGGCTTGATCAAGCTTGATTGTTGTAGATCTCTTCTAGGGTAGATGTTCTTAATGCTGATCCTATATCTGAGAGGGTAGGATCTGATTTCAAGCATCTTAGCATCACACCAATGTTTAAGAGGCATAGATAAGGCTAGATCTAGAGCTTACCATCTTGCTTGCTAAGAGATTAGAAGTTTTGTTTGGTATGAGACATATTTCTTACTGCCTGCTTGTGTAGATTCTTTACTATGTGAGAGCAAGTCTAGAAATGCATAGGTTTGATTGTTTCTTGACCATGAGAGTGGGAGAAACTTGTCTTGGATTCATATGTCTAGAGATTAGCTCATGTTGTTTGAGATTTGTTGATCAAGTTAGATAGCCTCAATCATTAGTCCAGCCCATGAATCCCTCCTCAAGTCCTTCTTTGTTTATTGATTTTTCAGTCTTAATCCCGTTGCTTGATTGTAGTTTGATCTGTCTTTGCATTACTCTGTTTTTATTGCATTGCTCTGTTCCTGCGTTTAGTCTAGCTCGACCACTCACTCGACCTACACTCGGTCGAGTGCTGGCTCGAGTTCATCCCCAGAACTCTGTTATTTGTGATTTGTGATTGTCTTGTTTCATTCCTGTTCCATTTCTGCTGCATTCATTTAGTGTCCTGTTCATTATTGTCTTGCATTTGTTCTTTATCTTAGTTTCTGTTTCTGTTGGTTGCATCATTACTGTCTTAATCATTCTATTTCATTTGCATTTAGTTCTTAGTTCATTTAGTTTACCTTCTGCACTTTACACTTTCATCATAGGATTGTTTAGTGGCAACATCCTTTTCATCTGGCTTAAATTAGATCTTTATGCATATCTTAACTGTTTACAACCACTCAAATTGGATTGATACCCCTTATACTGCAACTGCATAAGGGGAATTGAAACACCTTACCCATCATTGCATACATTCATCATCATCCATTCCATCTTAACCTATCCACCATAAAATAACTTGTTTCAATTTGGCGCCGTTGCCTATTTGAGTGTGTTTTTGTGACAATTAGGATCCATAAAAGTCTAAGATTAAGTTCGTTTATCCACTTGTTCATTACTGATCTTGTTTATTCTTCTGCTTGTTTGTGCTTGAGTTTCAGGTACCAGCTCGACCACCAACTCGACCACCACTCGACCGAGTGTGTGCTCGAGCACTTGATCGAGTCAGAAGCCGGATACAAATAGACATCAGTTCCCAGTCGACTCGACCACCCACTCGAGCCTGCGCTCGACCGAGTGCCTGTCCGAGTCTGTACTCGACTCTGTTGATGCAAACAAGGTCCAAGGGTCCTCACAATCTTCAGAGACTCCTTGATCACATCAACAAACCACCAAGGGACCTGAGACAGCAGAAAACAAGGATCCATCAGGAACAAGAACAACAAGTTCTAATGGAGAATCAAGCTCAACAACCTCCAAGAGCAAGAAACATTGGTGCTGGAGATGCACCAAACACACATAACCAGAGAGCTGGTATTGTGCCTCCTACTGTTGCCAACAACAACTTTGAGATCAAAAGTGGATTGATCTCAATGATTCAAGCCAACAAGTTCCATGGGTTGCCAATGGAAGATCCCCTAGACCACCTTGATGAATTTGATAGGATATGTGGTCTTACTAAGATCAATGGGGTCAGTGAGGATGGCTTCAAGTTAAGGCTATTTCCATTCTCACTTGGAGATAAGGCTCACCTTTGGGAGAAGACTCTTCCTACTGGAGCAATAACCACATGGGATGCTTGCAAGAAGGCTTTCTTGGCCAAATTCTTTTCCAATGCTAGAACTGCTAGATTGAGAAATGAAATCTCTGGGTTTGCTCAAAGGAATAATGAGAGTTTTTGTGAAGCTTGGGAAAGGTTTAAAGGATTCCAGACTCAGTGTCCTCACCATGGCTTCAGCAATGAGTCCCTTTTAAGCACTTTGTATAGAGGGGTGCTTCCCAAGATCAGAATGCTTCTTGACACAGCCTCAAATGGAAACTTCCTCAACAAAAATGTTGAAGAAGGATGGGAGTTGGTTGAAAATCTTGCTCAATCAGATGGCAACTACAATGAGGACTATGACAGAACCATAAGGTCATCCTCCACTGATCAAGAGGAAAGTACAAGAGGGATTTGAAGATGGTCAATGAGAAGCTGGACAAGATTCTTCTTAGCCAGCAAAAGTCCATTCACTTCATTGGAGAGGAAGAGGCTCCAGTTCAAGAAGGGGAGACTGAGTTTGCTGAGTTGTGCTACATGCAAAACCAAGGAGGATTCAAAGGCTACAACCAAGGAGGTTTCAAAAACAACAATCTCTCATATAGGAGTACCAATGTGGCCAACCCTCAAGACCAAGTTTATCCACCTCAACAGCCTCCACAGCAACAAAGCTACATCCCTAAACAACAACATCAAGTGTTCCAGCCTCCATTGTGTCCCCCACCAGGGTTTCAGACTAACCAAGGCCAGGAACAAGACTTAAGGGCAATGATGCAACAGTTGTTGATTGGGCAAACACAAGGAAAGATTGAAGCAACAAACAGATTTGCTGAGTTGAACAGGAGGATATCAGATGTTTACAGTGAACTCCATGCCAAGTTTGATACACTTACTTCCAGGATTGTGACTATGGAGAATCAACTAGCTAATGTCCCAAATAACAAAGGCAAGGCCAATATGCAATCTATAGAATCTGTTCATGCTATCAATCTACGCAGTGGAAGGGTTCTACCAACAAGGGAGGGAGCTTTACCAGACACTGAGGACAGTGGTGATCAAGAAGGGGAGAGTTTTCAACAAGAAGAAACTCAAAATGAAAACGCCATCGAACTCGACCCATCACTCGACCACACACTCGACCGTGTGTGTGATCGAGCACCCGATCGAGCAGCTTCTCAAGAAAAACTAAACCAGTTGCCCCAAAGAAAAAGAAGTCCGGTTCATTCCTCCTCCTTACAAACCTCCACTACCTTTCCCAGGAAGATTTAAGAAGCAGATGGTTGAAAAATACAAGGCATTGTTTGACAAACAAGTTAGAGAGATTGAGCTTAGAATGCCTCTAATAGATGCATTTGTGATGATTCCTCCTTACCAGAAATTCTTGAAAGATGCTGTGATGGAAAGAATCAAAGAAGTTCAAGGGATGGTGATTCTTAGCCAAGAGTGCAGTGCCATCATCACAAAGCAAGTGAATCCTCAAAAGCTAAGGGATCCTGGCTCCTTTACTCTACCTTGCTCTATAGGCCCTATAACTTTCAATAGATGCCTATGTGATTTGGGAGCCTCAGTAAGCCTAATGCCTCTATCAGTTGCTAAGCGCCTAGGGTTTACAAGATATAAGCCATGCAATATATCCTTGATCTTAGCTGATAGATCAATAAGATTACCACATGGTGTTTTGGAGGATCTACCAGTTAGAGTTGGAGAAGTAGAAGTCCCAACAGACTTTGTGGTTTTGGAAATGGATGAAGAACCAAAGGATCCTTTGATACTAGGGAGACCTTTCCTAGCTACAGCAGGAGCAATAATTGATGTGAGACAAGGGAAGATTGATCTTAACCTGGGAGAGGACTTCAAAATGACATTTGACATTGTGGAGGCTATGAAGAAACCAACCATTGGAGGGCAAGTCTTTTGGACTGAAGAAATGGACAAACTATCAGAGGAATTGATGGAAGAACTAGCAGAACAAGATCACCTTAGAACTGTTTTAACCAAGAGTGGGGAGGAAGGATTCATTCATCAAGAAACCAAAGCTTATGAGAAGATATTGGACTCCAGTAGAGAATCAGACCACCCAGAGGTTTTTGAGGGATTACCAGCACAAAGAGAGGAAGTCTGGTCAGTTCAATTAGCAACTTTGGATAGCTCGACCATCAGCTCGACCGTCAGCTCGACCACCAACTCGACCGAGTACCAAAGTCACTCGACCGAGTGCAACGCCGAATCCTGCACAAACGATTGGTCCGAGCTAAAGGCACCAAAAGTAGAGCTCAAACCTCTCCCATCTGGGCTAAGGTACGTTTTTCTAGGTAAAAACTCTACCTATCCTGTGATAGTAAATGCTAAGTTGAGTGAAAATGAACTTGATTTACTAGTTGAAGAGTTAAAGAAGTATAGGAAAGCAATTGGTTATACCTTGGATGACATTCAAGGCCTTTCACCTAGTCTTTGCATGCATAGAATCCATCTTGAAAATGAATCCTACTCTAGTATTGAACCTCAAAGAAGATTAAACCCCAACTTAAAAGAAGTAGTAAAAAAGGAGATCCTTAAGTTGCTTGATGCTGGTGTAATCTATCCTATCTCTGATAGTACTTGGGTTTCACCAGTTCATTGTGTCCCAAAAAAAGGAGGAATAACTGTGGTAAAGAATGATCAGGATGAATTAATTCCAACTAGAACCATTACAGGACATAGAATGTGCATTGACTATAGAAAGCTTAATTCAGCTACTAGGAAAGATCATTTTCCTCTTCCTTTTATTGATCAAATGCTGGAAAGATTAGCTAATCACACTCACTACTGTTTCTTGGATGGATATTCTGGATTTTTCCAAATTCCTATTCATCCTAATGATCAAGAGAAGACAACATTCACATGTCCATATGGTACTTTTGCTTATAGAAGGATGCCATTTGGATTATGTAATGCTCCAGCAACTTTTCAAAGATGCATGATGTCTATCTTCTCTGATCTCATTGAGGATGTTGTGGAAGTTTTTATGGATGACTTCTCTGTCTATGGAGACTCTTTTCCTTCTTGTCTTGCTAATCTATGTAGGGTTTTAAAGAGATGTGAGGAGACAAATCTTGTTTTGAACTGGGAAAAGTGTCACTTCATGGTTGAAGAAGGGATAGTTCTTGGTCATAAGATTTCAGCAAAGGGGATTGAGGTTGATAAGGCAAAGATTGAAGTAATGGTTCAACTCCAACCACCAAAAACAGTCAAGGACATAAGAAGCTTTCTTGGGCATGCTGGGTTTTATAGGAGATTCATCAAGGATTTCTCAAAGATAGCTAGGCCATTGACAAGGTTGCTATGTAAGGAGACTGACTTCAACTTTGATGAAGATTGCTTGAAGGCTTTCAAGGAGATCAAAGCTGCTTTGATTTCAGCTCCGATAGTCCAAGCTCCAAACTGGGATCTTCCATTTGAGATTATGTGCGATGCTTCAGACTTTGCAGTAGGAGCAGTCCTAGGTCAGAAAAAAGATAAGAAGCTGCATGTGATCCACTATGCAAGTAGAACCTTGGATGAGACACAAGGAAGATATTCAACAACAGAGAAAGAGCTCCTAGCAGTGGTATTTGCCTTTGAAAAATTCAGAAGCTACTTAGTAGGGTCCAAAGTGATTGTGTACACTGATCATGCTGCTCTGAGACACATCTACTCAAAGAAGGATACAAAACCAAGGTTGTTGAGATGGATTTTGCTTCTCCAAGAGTTTGACATGGAAATAGTTGATAAAAAGGGGATAGAGAATGGAGTAGCTGATCACTTGTCTAGAATGAGGATAGAAGAGGAGATTCCAATTGATGATTCAATGCCTGAGGAGAAACTGATGTTGATTGGCTCAACACGGCTCCCCACTCGACCTCTCACTCGAACAGGCACTCGGCCGAGTACTTTTGGGCACCCGATCGAGCAGGACGAGATGGAGGAGTGGATGGCACTTGAGAGTGAAGATCTGCCTTGGTATGCTGATATAGTCAATTACAAGGTATGTGAAGAAGTTCCAGCAGATATGGACTCCTATAGGAAGAAGAAACTCCTCAAGGACATCAATGGATACTATTGGGATGAACCTTACTTATACAAGAAGGGATCAGATGGATTGTTTAGAAGGTGCATAGCAGAGAATGAAGTTGAAGGAGTATTAGGACATTGCCATGGTTCTGCCTATGGAGGCCATTTTGCAACTTTCAAGACAGCCCAAAAGGTCTTACAAGCTGGTCTATGGTGGCCTACATTGTTCAAGGACACTCACAAGTTCATCACAAAATGTGATGCTTGCCAAAGGATGGGGAATATCACAAGGAAGAATGAGATGCCTCAAAATCCAATTCTTGAAGTTGAGATATTTGATGTATGGGGAATTGATTTCATGGGACCCTTTAATCCCCCTTCAAATGGGAATGCCTACATCTTAGTAGCAGTAGACTATGTCTCCAAATGGGTGGAAGCCATTGCTAGCCCCACTAATGATCACAAGGTAGTGCTTAAACTCTTTAAGAACATAATCTTCCCAAGGTATGGAATCCCAAGAGTTGTCATAAGTGATGGAGGATCACACTTCATCAATAAGATCTTTGAAGGAATGCTAAGAAAGTATGGAGTCAAGCACAAGGTGTCTACAGCATATCACCCTCAGACAAGTGGGCAAGTTGAGGTGTCAAACAAACAGATCAAGGCCATTCTATCAAGAATAGTAGGAGCAACAAGGAAGGATTGGTCTAGTAAACTTGATGAAACACTTTGGGCTTATAGAACAGCTTTCAAAACACCTATAGGAAGAACCCCATTCCAGCTTGTGTATGGAAAATCTTGTCACCTTCCAGTTGAAGTTGAATACAAGGCTCTATGGGCAATCAAACTTCTGAACCTAGATCTTGAAACAGCACAAGCTAAGAGAAGCCTTGATTTGCATGAACTTGAGGAGATCAGATTGGAGGCCTATGAAAACTCCAAAATCTACAAGGAAAGGACTAAAGCTTTCCATGACAAGAAGATTCTCATAAAGGACCTTAGACCTGGAGACCAAGCCTTGCTTTACAATTCAAAACTCAAGTTATTCCCTGGAAAGTTGAAAAGTAGATGGGGAGGTCCTTTTGAAATAAAGGAAGTTTTACCATATGGAGCTGTCACACTTCTCAACAAGGATGGTAGTGAGTTCACAGTTAATGGTCAGAGGGTTAAGAAGTATTTGGGAGAGAAAGAGACACATGAGAAGTGCTCAATACTTCTCATGGATGCCCCTCAAGTTTAAAGAGTCATAGAAGTCAAGCTTAGTGACTATAAACAAGCTCACTAGGGAGGAAGTCCCTAAGGTATCTCTGTATATATTGCTTAATGTTTTGGTATTTTGACTTTTGTTTTGATGTTTTCATGGTCAGGGAAGCAAGGGAGTCTAAACAGAAGAAGAGAGGGACATCCGCAGTCCAGCTCGACCCCCCCACTCGGACATGCACTCGACCGAGTCACGGTCGATCGCCATCGTCGAGCTGCCCCAATCCCCCCTCTCCAAGTCACCAACAAGACCCCAGCTACACCTTTGATAGCATGCAGGAGGATGTGGATAGTTTCTTCTACAATCCTTGAGGTAACACTATCACCTTTCCATTGTAAATACCATTTGCATTTCATATTGTGTGTTTTGTTTTAAGTCTTGAATCCTCCAACAAATTTCTTTCACACAAGGGACTGTGTGATTTAAGTTTGGGGGAGGGTTTGAGATAGCATTTGACATTGTGTTTTGTTTTCTTATTTCAAATTTTTAGCATCATCATGTTAATATTTGCATAGCATCTAAGGCATAGAAAAACCCTAAAAATTTGAAAATTTTTGCAAAAATCTTTATAAAAAAAAAAAGAGTGTTCATGTAGTTTGCTTTGCATATTTAAGTATTTTGTTTATCATATAGGACTGCTTGCATTAGGGATCTATGATGAGTATTTCCTTGTTAGCTTGCTCATTCACTAGACTAGGATCAATGCCCAAGTTAATAGTACTTTGATGCTAGTTGAGTGGTTAGAAGCATAAGATTGAACCAAGCATTGAATTCCTGCATTGCATTTGGTCTAAATTGAAGCATGTTGTGATTTGATGCCATTTCCTATCTATAAGAACTTAATATTGACTTTCAATTATCAATGTGTGCATTGCTTTAAACTCATGGATACCATATACATATTTGGATCATCTTTCTCCTTTTTACCACTCTTGTTGATCCAAGTAGCTGATTTCCTCATTAAGAATCAGTTTCCCCTACCCTTAACCAACCCTTCTTTCAAGCCATGTTTATTCTTGAGTGTGTGAGGCCTATTTTTAGGATTGAGCTTGGTAGAAAGTGTTAGGTTTGAACTGACAAGAGTAAAGCCTTGTGTAGTTCTAGTTTGCATTTTTCAAACTAGATAGGACTAGGTGGTTCATTTGTTGGGTTTGGGACTTGAAAGAAAAGAAAAGAAAAAAAAAAAGGGAGAAAAAGAGAGAAAAAGGGTAGAGTCTTTAAGAGGAGATTGTGTTTAAGCAAGGTCTAGTGAAAGGATGGGAAGCAAAAAAAAAATGTTGAAGATGGTTCTAGTTAAAGAAAAGAAAAGAAAGAAAAGAAAAGTCTAGCAAAAAGCTTGTATGTCTTAAGAATAAGAAGAAAAGAGAACCATAGCAAATAAGTAAGAATCCCCCATCCCACTAGAAAGATCAAATAAGAAACCTCTCCTAAGACTTGAAAATCAAAAGAGAAAAGGGTGAAAGAGAAAAGAAGAAGTTAAAGGGTAGCACTAGGATCATTTGGGTTTAGATTGCTAGGATAAACACTTTGGGTACCTTTGGGTAGACAAGGTTTTATTCTTGTATGTGTCTAGGTGTTCTTACCTTTAGCATTCTTCTAAAGCTCAATCCATTTTTTATGAGAGAACCTTGATATTGATAAGCCCCACTCTAAAAAGAGACCATCATTGTCTCAAAGCCTTTACCTCCAAGCCAAATGAGTTTAAGCATTGCATAGAATTGATTCATGTTCTTGATTAATGAATGTTAAAGGAAATGGTTGATTTGAATGCATGTGGATATCTAAGGCTCAAATCAGTAAAGGTTGTGACATGCTTGTCTAAAATCTTTAAGTACAGCTCATTCAACTTGCATCATAGTACTAGTAACTTGGACATTGATTCTAGATGGTCTGTTTGCAAGCTTTAGGAGCTGAGATCCCACTTTCAAACCTCACCTACATTCTTATGTCTTGCTTATTTGCTTGAGGGCAAGCAAAGACTAAGTTTGGGGGTGTTGATGTTCATATATTTTACCCTGTTTTCCCTTAGTATATTCACATCTTTTGCATCTTTTGCTATCCATTTTCACCATTATTGCATAGCTTTAGGACTAATCATGCATTAGAGTTTAGTTGCATTGCATTTGCATCTTTTCATGCATAAACAGGTGATTTTGGAGCTTAAGGAGCATGGAAGCAATGTTGAGGAAGGAGTGAAGCAATCATGAAGGGAAAGCAAGAGAGTTAAGGCTGAAATAACAAGGTCCGGAGTCCAACTCGACCGCACACTCGACCAGACACTCGACCGTGTGCTGAGGAGGACTCGACCGAGTGGACAATGCACGAGAGAAGCCAGCTCGACCTGCCACTCGACCGAGCACAGGTCGAGTTGACCGAGCCGTTGACTATTTTGTCTTTTAGCATTTTTAGGGCTTCCACTCCCCTCCTATATAAAGCCTTGTACCTGCAGCCACAAAAGGAGTCAGCTTTTTAGATATTCTTAAAAACCTAGTATTTACCTTTTTGGGATTTATTCCTTTTGCTTTTTATTTTCCTAAGATCTTGTACTTGAAAAAGACTAAATTTCTCATTATTGTTAGTTTAATAACTTTCTTAATATTGAGAATTTAAGTTTCATTTCTTTTTCAATATTGTAGATCTTTGTTTTATCTATCTAATGATGCAAGTTTCAATCTTTTCTGGGTTTATGATTTTGATGTTTATCATGTGTTCTTGTGAGTAGTAGTTTAGGATCTTGAGGATGGGTTAGGCTGGGCTGTGAATGAGGTTTGTTTGGCTTGATCAAGCTTGATTGTTGTAGATCTCTTCTAGGGTAGATGTTCTTAATGCTGATCCTATATCTGAGAGGGTAGGATCTGATTTCAAGCATCTTAGCATCACACCAATGTTTAAGAGGCATAGATAAGGCTAGATCTAGAGCTTACCATCTTGCTTGCTAAGAGATTAGAAGTTTTGTTTGGTATGAGACATATTTCTTACTGCCTGCTTGTGTAGATTCTTTACTATGTGAGAGCAAGTCTAGAAATGCATAGGTTTGATTGTTTCTTGACCATGAGAGTGGGAGAAACTTGTCTTGGATTCATATGTCTAGAGATTAGCTCATGTTGTTTGAGATTTGTTGATCAAGTTAGATAGCCTCAATCATTAGTCCAGCCCATGAATCCCTCCTCAAGTCCTTCTTTGTTTATTGATTTTTCAGTCTTAATCCCGTTGCTTGATTGTAGTTTGATCTGTCTTTGCATTACTCTGTTTTTATTGCATTGCTCTGTTCCTGCGTTTAGTCTAGCTCGACCACTCACTCGACCTACACTCGGTCGAGTGCTGGCTCGAGTTCATCCCCAGAACTCTGTTATTTGTGATTTGTGATTGTCTTGTTTCATTCCTGTTCCATTTCTGCTGCATTCATTTAGTGTCCTGTTCATTATTGTCTTGCATTTGTTCTTTATCTTAGTTTCTGTTTCTGTTGGTTGCATCATTACTGTCTTAATCATTCTATTTCATTTGCATTTAGTTCTTAGTTCATTTAGTTTACCTTCTGCACTTTACACTTTCATCATAGGATTGTTTAGTGGCAACATCCTTTTCATCTGGCTTAAATTAGATCTTTATGCATATCTTAACTGTTTACAACCACTCAAATTGGATTGATACCCCTTATACTGCAACTGCATAAGGGGAATTGAAACACCTTACCCATCATTGCATACATTCATCATCATCCATTCCATCTTAACCTATCCACCATAAAATAACTAGTTTCACCCCTTCTTGGATCCCATTTTGACTTTCAACCCAAAATCGTTGAAAGAATTGTGAACTGTAGAACCCACAGTCGTCTCCTTCCTCTCTCGAGTTTCTCTATAACCTTAGAAACCCTTTCTAAGCCATTTTATAGGAAGAAAAAAAATCGAACGTTTTTCTAATAAAATAACAGCGTGTGTGGGTGTGTGTGGTTCTACGATAAATGGCGGCACAATATAGTCATAGTTGTACCTACATGTACAGTGGTACGCTTCTCGCCGTAGTTGGACTTTAGAGATATTGCTGTATTTGTGGTACGCTTCTCGCCGTAGTTGGACTTAAAGAACGTATACTCTGATGTAGTTGGACACATTACTTAACATCATTAATTATCATCTAAAAGGTTTGGATAAAATAAATTTTCAAAAATTATAATTTCTATAATCATCTGGCTAAAATAGGTTAAGTTGTAGAAAGTGTTCCTTATATTATTAAAAGTGTTTAGTAAAATGGAAGATGTTTTACTGAAATACATAATTTGAATTATTTTATAAGTTTTGGATCAGAATGGTATTCTTGTACAAAGTGTTATTATTACTGTAACTAATTTATTGTTTTGTAATCATAATTTCACTTAACAACTACTTTCTGATTAAGTCATAGTTGTACCTAGTAGAACCTGTTTGTACCGAATACAAGTGAATCCCTACACGAGTACAGATTAAGTTTTACTTGTACCATAATACAAAAAATCAAAGTTCAATGTAAAGACACAGATTAAGAGGTTTCAGGAGGCGGCAACCAATTCTCCAAGTTTATGCCAGGACGAGACTTGTTCCTCTAACATGTGCAGATAAGAATAAAAGTTTGCGTAGCTTGCTTTTGTTGTTGTCTTAAGCTAGAAGTTTGCTATGCTCTGCGTGCTGCCTCATGCTTGCGTTAAGATTGTGCTATAGAGAAGCTAGTAAGGCTAATGGTTTTTGGTGTGGTGGTGAATTGTTTGTATTCTTGCTCTGCGCTAGCCGACTTCGGGGAATGGACTTAGTAGAGGGAGAACACACTGTTAACATAAGTGTGCTTGTGAGGTTTCGGTCAGGGAAAGCTCATGGACTTGAGGGGAGAGAATGTGAGCCATGATTTGGAATTCTTGACCGTTGACATCTCGGTGTCGGGCCTTCTTTGAAAGGCTTCTAGAGCTAAGGGTCTTCTGCAACTCGGCGGTCACAATTTGTAGTCGCCTTTCTCTTTTTGCAACACAACCAGGAAGAACAACAAAATCGTCATCGCTTCAGTTTACTCTCGTGGTTCTTTCGCTATGGTTAAGTAGATGGACAGAAAACTTTGGTTACTTTCTTATGTTTCCATGTTTTTACCTTTTTTGCCATGGGACCATTAGCTTAGGTCTATAATCATGGATTGTAAACCTTAACTGTTTTTCATTTTTAATGAAATATTTCCATTGTTACCAAAAAAAGTAAGAACGTTCATTTTGGTTATTGGTAAGATTTTCAAAAGTTGGCCGTAATAACAAGCACCGAAACTATCTAAAATGTGTTTTCCTCTCTTTTTGGTCTATTTTGCCTTTAAACCTATAAAATCTCTTTTGAGTCTAAAAATATACTTGGAAATCATCCTTTTAGGTTTAAAATAATCTTAAACACTTCATAAAAACCTCCTAGAAAACTATAGCTAAAATGGATAAAAATAGGATGTTATCGTTTTCAAATAAAAATAAAAATTTGTTAACACATCACTTAAAATGATACAAAGGGAGTATGAGTTATTGAGTTAATTACATAGTTGAAACTTAAGTTAAACATATAGAGTGAACATTAAAATTATTTACAATTTTTTTTCTTTTTTCAACAACATTAAAATTATTTATGTATCATTTTCTCTCATTTAATTTAATTTTATTTTATATAGCTATTATTATATAATAATTATTATATATGAGATAAGTTTATAAGACACTTAATAATAACTAAATGAGTTAATTATATAATCAAACTTTGATGAAAAGAAATCACATGTATCTAGAAAACATTAATTAGTGTTCTTTATAATTCTCTTTGTCTCACTACTTTTGATATTATTATATAGAGATTATTTATTTTCCTATAAATCTCCCTTGACTATTTGATTGTCACTCTAACAATTTTTCGTAGAACATACGGATTAAGTGGTTCAAAGATGTTCATATTTTTGATAAGTTATATTCTATGTTTCAGTGACATGGCGAGACTCAATAATCGTTTTGTGGATGCAGAAACACTGGAAAAACAACTTAAATTTGTCAACGAAAATGCTGCTAAAATTATCAAAGTTTGTTTAATTTAATCTTACTATTGTTTAACGCAATATTTATTATATAAAGTTTATTAAATATTTTCTAATTTCATTTTTAATGGATGATAGACTATACATGGAGATACCTATGAATGTGTTGATTTTTACAAACAACCAGCGTTTGATCATCCAACGATGAAAAATCACTTATTCGGCTACAAAGTATATAAATAAATTTAATATTTGTGACTACAAAGAAATATCCTTACCATTAATTATTTTCTTATTTGTCACTAATACAAAATTTATTTTTCAAATGTAGATGCACCGGGAATCATCCTATAAAAATTCAAAACCAAAAGACTTAAATGATACCAATTTCGGCTTTTTGTGGGAAAATGGTGTAGGGTGTCCTTTAGATACTATACCCATACAAAGAGTCACTAAAGACAAACTCTTGAGACTAAATTCGCATTCTGACAAATATAAACCCAGAGGTTCCTGGAACTTCACTTATAATCAGTATAGTGTCGATAATGAACCACATCATGTAAGTAGTACTCTTTCTGTTATGTTTTATAAGATGTTTAACATTTTTTTCTTTTCCATTGTATTTTTTTTAATGTATATAAATTTTATACAACTGTGCACTAATCTTTATTTTATGTTCTTTGTTTTTTTTTTAATGACGCACGATATATACCTTTTTTTTTTTTATCAAACTCATATATACAACAAAAGTTGATTATGATCATGGTGATGATAACTAGTTTGCGGTGGCTCGTACAAAGAAAGGAGAAAGGAAAAACTATAATGGAGCATCAATGGTTGTTTCTGTAAATGATCCTGAAGTTAAATATCCACAATTTAGTTCTGCTCGTATGCTTGTTCAGATCGGAGAAGATTATATTCAAGCTGGATGGACTGTAAGTTTGTTTTCACATGTTATATTTAATTAAATATATTTTTCACTTAACTAATATCAAAATTAAAAATCACGATAAATTGGTTTAAGCCAAAAAAAAAATCATGATAAGATGGTATTTATATAATTGTATACAGATCTAGAATACTGACTTATATATATATATATATATTATATATATATATATATTATTAACAGAAATACAATTACATTTCAGATTAATCCAGATTTATACCCTGACAACCAACCAAGAAGTTTCGTTTATACAAAAGTAAGTTAATTGCTTACATATACGATTTCTTCAAAGTTTTTATGTCCATCTTTTGTTTTACACAGTTCATATTTTCCGTAATATCAATTTTCTATCCATGTTCCCATCTCGTATGTATATTATTGAACTTTTTTTTTGTTGTACTATATAATCATAAGCTAGGCGTGCATAACGATATATAATCATACAGGCAGGTCAAAACAAGTGTTACAATACTTTGTGTCCAGCTGGAATGGTAGTAGTCCGTTCAGATATTCCTCTTGGTGTGCTTCGAGGTCCTCCTACTGTTCGCGGTGCTAAAACAAGTGCTTATGATACATATAGCTTACTCAAGGTTTGCTTGTTATTAATTTCTTCTCCATTTTATAACTCACCAAGATGTTAGATATTGATATTGATCATGAAAGGATAAAGGAAATGGTAACTGGCGGCTTGAGTTTGGAGGAATATATATTGGGTATTGGCCGGCAAAACTATTTCAACAGAGTATGGCAAACAATATTGAATGGGGAGGAGAAGCATATAGTGCATCTTTGCCTGGTCCTCAAATGGGTAATGGATATTTTCCTTTGTTGGATCCAAAGTTCGATGCACATATCTGTAATATAACTACGGTCGATGAGAATTTTAATATCGACCGGATGGTGAAGAATATAGAGACATACTCGGATAACAATCATGGTTATAAAGTATACGAGGATTTAGATTCAGGGTTACCGGTCGGACATATCATATATTTTGGAGGTCCTGGGATAATATTAAAGTGAGAAGAAGATAACTTTATGTAAAAGTAAAAAATAATTTATGCTCAAACAACATAAAAAAAAAACATGTAGTTGAGCAATCTAAAATAATTAGTTCACCTTCCTTGTTTCATTTTTGTGGTGTATGAAAGCTTGGGCAAATTATCCGAATCTGAGGATCCGATCCGATCCTAACCCAAATCCGCAATTTAAAATTTTTGAACCGGTTCTATCTTTCAATTTTCAAGATCCAAAAATCCTAAACCAAACTCGATCCAAACACAAATTAGAACAAGTATTTTAATATACCCACCACAATATAATTATATAGCAATAATATATTAGTAATACTTATATCTATAATAATAGAAGTGTCCAAAGTATTTGGAATTTTTGATATTTTGGATAATTTTGAGTAGTTAATCTATTATTTTAGTAAATTTGAGTAAAAAACTATTGGAAGTTTGTAGATAGTTTAGGTATTTTGAGTAGTTTAGACAAATTTAGATACTAAAATTTTGAATTTTAAATTTCGGATAATTCGAATCCGAATCCAATTAGATTTAATATGATCCGAACCCGAAATATAAAAATGCTTTAACAGGTTCTATACCTCTATATCATAAAATACCTAAACAGATTCTATACCTTTAAGAAACCAACCGAGCTAGGATGAACCAAATTGAACCGCAACTATGTAAATATTGTAAGGAAGAATGGCTTGAAAGCCACTATCCCACAAAAGTTGATAAAAAATGCCACCCTTCTATTTTTTACTTCATAGAACAATATTTTTTGAACGGAAAATGGGGGAAAAAAGCTAAAAACCCTTCATTAAAAAACGAAATTACATACCCAAACAACCTATTTAACCCAAGTAGAATATAACCTATAACCCGGCCCATCTACCCAAAATCTAAATTGAGGCCCACCAAAATTACCCTAATTGTAAGAGAGAAGAGAGGAGAGGATTTCTCCATCGCTGATCCCCTGACCTGTGTTCCCCTGTTTTCTGTTTCCCCTTCCGATTCTGATAGAACCCCTTTTCCGACAATTTTGTTCGTTTTTCCGACAAGTAAACGCTTGAATCGACGAGTTCCGACGTTAATTCTTCTCCCGGCTAGTCATCTACTCCGTCGACCCTTCTTCTCGACGAGGTCCAACGTTAATTCTTCTCCCGGCTAGTCATCTATTCCGTCGACCCTTCTCCCCGACGAGGTCCGACCGTGTTCTTCAACTTCTTTGTAAGATCTGTCGCCTCCTTCCATCTTCTTTGTCGAAATTGTCATCTTAATAGTTAGTTTCTATCATATTCAGTCGTAGGTAATCGTATTAGTAGCAATTTATCATGTTGTGTTTTGGTTGTTCTTTAGTATTTGTGATAATGTAATTTGTTTTGTTTTGGTTTCTTTTTCTTGTTAGCAATGGCTATTGTAAGAGATGGTGGTAGAGTATATGACTCGACAAAAATAGCAGTTGAAGAAATAAGGCTCGACGATACTAATCCTCTCAGAGAACCATCACCTCCCACTGAACCATCACAAGCAACAGAACAACGAGAAGCAGAAGGTGACGGGAAAAAGAAATCTCAGATGCTCAGGTACAATAGCATGAGTAATAGTGGTTCTTTACAACTAGTAAAGAAGAAATTTTGTGGTGTTAGGATTAAGTAAGTGAATTTGTATGAATTTTTGGGATACAGATGATGATGGAGAAGAGCAACCGCTACAGCAAGAGGATATGTTCTTCTATCCACCTTAATACACCAAGAGTTGTAAATTAGGCACAAGGTATACTGTAACACAGATGGTGAATTACATTGATCAGTTTGAGCCAGAACTTAAATGTTTTAGAGAGCATTCTCAGTTTAAGCACATATTCCATATTCCTCGGGGGCCAAATCACATCTTTCAACGCATGTGGATGCTTTTTCTTCGCACAGCATGTACAGAGATTAAAAGAGAATGCTGGTTTGTGGTAAATGGAGTCCCTGTTAGGTATTCATTGAGAGAGCATGCGCTTTTAACTGGATTGGACTGCCATGATTACCCCACATTTTATTATATGGATAAAAGCTGTGGTCTTACAAGTGTGTTCAGAGGGTATTTGGAAGGAATAATAAAATCAAAATCAGTGATGTGGAAGCAAAACTAGAGGAAATGAAGAGCAAGAAAAGCAGTAAAGACTGGAGGAAGTTAACTATTTTGTATTTCTGAAGCAAGATAGTGGTAGCGAAGTCAAAGGCCGATGGAAACATAGAACCGTTTATTCTGAGTGTTATTGATGATTTGGATGCTTGTGAGAAGTTTCCATGGGGACATTATTCATTTGATAAATGTATGAATGGGATCTGGTCGGAGATGACAAACTTAAAGGGATCCGTGAAACCAAATGCGCATATCACTTTTTCTGGGTTCATCATTCCTTTGGAGGTAACATTGAGATATTATTATTTAACAATTAGATATTATTGTGGTTAGTAGTTGATTGTAACAATTGGCTATTAGTACGTGTAGATTCTAGCATTTGAGGGTACTCCACATCTTGAATGCAAATTCAGAGTAGCTGTACCTGCATAGAAAGACTGTCCACGCATGTGCAAGTACAAGTTCTCTGAAAGTATAATGCGAGGATTTTCATTGGATGAAATAAATGCAACACTTGGAAGTATTAAGGTTAGAGTTTGGTATCTTGGAACCTCAATTGTTTGTGTTTTTCTTAAAGAAGTATTGATTTAATTTAGTTATTGTTTGTAGAATATAACTAGTATCTTGAATCTTGATGAAGAAGAGAAAGCTCTTTTGAGGCGCATAATAGACGACAATTCTGCTGATGAAAGGATAGGTTTTATAAATCCCATTGTTGATAGTTGGAGAGAGCATCTTATCGTGAAGAAGAAGAAAATACCGTAGAAGGATGTTTAACAAACAGACTTAGAGCACAGAAATGTTCAAATCCCCTATGAAGTCTATGAGAAGGTTGATGAACTCGGAGGTGGTGAACTCCCTGAACCTGCATTGTCGCTGTTATAGTTAAAGGAGACTATGGAGAAAGGGATAAGTTTGAACAATTAAAAAATTGGTGATGTAGAGGAAAAAATTCAAGGGTTTAGATGTGAGAGTGGTTGATCTTGAAAGATGTTTGGCGCACGAGCTGAGAGGAGGTGTGAAGAAGAAAAATAAGAAGAAGATGAAGAAGAAGATGAAGAGATGAAGAAGAAGAAGAAGAGGAAGCACAATGTAACTGTGATAGAAATTGGGAAGAAGCTAGAAAGGGTAGTGTCGTGGAAGCTAACGACACCATTTGTAGCCGCTCAAAAGAAAGTGAAAGAAGTAGTCGTTCAATTGTAGTTATTTAGTGTTATGGTTAGAACTGATGTTGTTGTAGGAACTGATCTGATTGGTATTGTACTTTGGTTGATATTTGTTGTAGGTTGTGTACTTTGGTTGAATTGAGTAAATGGTACAACTAGGTCACGGTACAACTAGGTCGCGGTACAACTAGGTACAAATGAGAACATTAGTACAACTGAGAACATTGGTACAACTAAGAACATTAGTACAACTAAGAACAAATATATCATGATTTTAGAATAAACAGAACACTAGCAATGTCATTACAACCATAACCATACACACATAAACTCCATACAACCATAACCATACACGCATTCTTCATTTTACCATTTCTTGAGTAAATCTTTAAGCCTACCAATCTCCTCTTCTTTATGGCCTAGCAGAGCCTTAAGCTCGTCAATTTCAAGGCGAATTCCATGCAATGACGCACGAAGTGACTCCAAAATCGGATTTTTAAATTCTCCATGTTGGATTTGCTCTCTAAGTTAGTAATGTAGGATTGAGATCTCCTCCCCAACTGCTTTGTCCCACCAATTCCATTTGTGATCTCCAACGTTCTACACATTCTCAACAATTTTCAGTATCCAAGAAATAATATCACACAATTACTGATATATTATTACCTTACGTCACTCATTGGACATCTGTAGAATTTTCGGCATGGATTCTCTATACCAGTAGACACCTCTAGGCGCATACCCTTACCACACCAACAAACAGTCGGAATTCCATAATCGCCATCCGCTTGAGCATTGCCTCTATCAATACTTGCAACGGAGTCTGAACTCTGAGTATAACTAATTGGCATTTTCACTTTCAAGAAATTAAATTAGATTTAGATTTCACTTTCAAGAAGAAAATCGAAATTAAATTAAATTTAGATCTACAATCCAAATCGACCTTATAACAATACTTACACAGAATCATGAACCCTAGATCCCCTTTTTGGATCCCCTTTTGACTTTCAACCCAAAATCGTTGAAAGAATCGTGAACTGTAGAACCCACAGTCATCTCCTTCCTCTCTCTAGTTTCTCTATAACCCTAGATCCCCTTTCTGAGCCATTTTATTGGAAGAAAAAAAATCGAACCTTTTTCTAATAAAATAACAGCGCGTGTGGGTGTGTGTGGTTCTACGATAAATGGCGGCACAATATAGTCATAGTTGTACCTACATGTACAGTGGTACGCTTCTCGCCGTAGTTGGACTTTTGAGATATTGGTGTATTTGTGGTTAGACTTGAAGAACGTATACTCTGATGTAGTTTGACACATTACTTAACATCATTAATTATCATCTAAAAGGTTTGGATGAGATAAATTTTCAAAAATTATAATTTCTATAATCATCTGGATAAAATAGGTTAAGTTGTACAAAGTGTTCCTTATATTATTAAAAGTGTTAAGTAAAATGGAAGATGTTTTACTGAAATACATAATTTGAATTATTTTATAAGTTTTGGATCAGAATGGTATTCTTGTACAAAGTGTTATTATTACTGTAACTAATTTATTGTTTTGTAATCATAATTTCACTTAACAACTACTTTCTGATTAAGTCATAGTTGTACCTAGTAGAACCTGGTTGTACCGAATACAAGTGAATCCCTACACGAGTACAGATTAAGTTTTACTTGTACCATAAACAAAAAATAAAAGTTCTATGTAAAGACACAGATTAAGAAGTTTCAGGAGGCGGCAACCAATTCTCCAAGTTTATGCCAGGACGAGACTTGTTCCTCTAACATGTGCAGATAAGAATAAAAGTTTGCGTAGCTTGCTTTAGGACTCCCCTGCACATCACTAACATATTGTTTCTTACCTCTCAAGGCAGTAGAGTATGACAACTGCAAACCAAGTCTTCCTTGCACGATGCTCATGATGTTTTTAGGAGTAGCAATGTCGAATTGACATGGATAGTCATCATGCAAAATAGATGCTACTAATCGTGTTGACCCTTTTTGTTTACTAATGCTTGTAGTCGCGACACATCGAGAGCATGTGTGCATCTTTTTGTCTACTCTGACACTAAAATAGTCAGAATTCTCAACTCTTGCAACTCGTAGATACCACTTGCAACCTTCTGAAGCTTGCATGCATCTTAGCATAAGTTGATTCGCATCCGACTTAACTGTTTTAATATCAAAGCAGTTCTTATTTGCAGCTCTATCAACCAGATCTTGCGCAGCCTCCTTAGAGCAAAATACTTGATTTATTTCAAGACCTGTACCATCTTCCCATTCTTTAAACTGACTTTTTTTTTTACATTAGATGGGAGCTCTACATACTCATGCCTATCATCCATATCTGAATCTGAAACATCAACCACATATTTGTTTATTTGTCCTACATTCTCACACTCTTCATTAACAATGCTCTCTTCATTAACAAAGCCCTCCAACACCTCCTCGATAATGGGCTCATTTTGTTGTTCACACAGGTTGAAAATTGTTAGAATGCCAGCATTTTATACATCAACAGCTTTGCCATTTGAAACCAGCTCCCTATAATTCAAACCAACTGAACTTACTCGCTCTACTCTTGAAAGTTGGTCAACCCTCTGGTTTGCTTCCAAATCGCTAAATAACTCTACATGCAACACATGTTTAAGTCCTTCTTTATCCACCAATGTTAGATAGACAAAAATGTCCTCGTAATCTACAATATACCACTCTCTTCGAGCATTAAATAGACTATAGCTCAATTTCAACAAACCCGTCGTTTCATCTATCCCAACCTTCCTCCTTATCTTATCAACTAACAACGAGAAAGTTATTTGCTCTAAAGAAGAGGTCTTAAGTGATATAGCGTATAAACCATTTATGAAATCCATTCATGCTCCTCTGAATAATGCCCTCCATAATCAAAATGAACGTTTGTGTGTATGGTTTTCATTGCCTCCTAAAAATAAAACACAATAATTCAAACACAATTCTTATTTACACACAATTCATCACAATCAAACCAATTGTACAATTTTTTCCAAATAACCTACTTTTCATATCAAATCCCTAATTTAACTTCCCCTAAGTTCTCGAATAATCACTAACTTAGTTACTTAAATGGTAGACGATTGAGGAGAAGAGACCAACCTGAACCAACATACGGCGTTAGGATGCGGCAACGCCAGAAGAGCTGGAGGAGGCGAGCTTACCAAGTTTTCCGACGTCCCACGACAGGAGGAGCTGCATCTCAGAGCATTATGAGCAGAGGAGGAAGGAAAGAAGAGGGGGAGCAGCTTACTAAAAGAGGACGAGTTACGTTGGATCGGTTTTACGTTTGCGGAGAGAGGAATTGAAGGAATTGAAAAGGGGAGGAAAGGGATAGGAGAAGAATCGGGGAATTTGGGGAGAGGGGTGAGAGATTTTATTTTTTAATTCTTTTTCTTTTCTTATTTTGTAGATTATATTTAAAAAACAAAACAAATTAAACCAATTCATTAAGGTTAAAGAAGGAATTACATATTATGAGTGGCATACTGATTATATAGTGGTAACCCTGATTTTTTTCTCCAATTAGTGGCATATAAGACTTTCCCTCTTGGTATGATCGCATTTGTTAATATATCCCATGCAATCGCATATATCCTTTTCCCGAAAACTCAAGCGATCATTCGATGTGGGTCCCACTTGATATGTGGATCGATTTAGTCACCTTGGACGTGCTTGCGGTAACCATGTCGAAATAGAGTTTTGGACTCATAATTGTGTCTGGATAAAAAATAACCTAACAAGCCTTCAAACATCAAAATTTGGAAACAATGGTCCAATGGTACGAAGACCCATTGCCTTGCTAGAAGCTCTCTTGGGGATTTTTAAAAAGGTATTATGGGTCTCGTAGTTCCTCACGGTAAAAAAGTTACGACATTCTCTATATACTTAAAAAAAAAGAGAGAGGGATGCAACACGAGGACTTCCCGGGAGGTCACCACTCTTAGTAATACTCTCTCCCAAGCACTCTTAACTGCGGATTCTGATGGGATCCGGTGCATTAGTGCTGCTTTGATCGCATTCGTTAGTATATCCCATGCAATCGCATATATCCTTTTCCCGAAAACTCAAGGGATCATTCGATGTGGGTCCCACTTGATATGTGAACCGGTTTAGCCACTTTGGACATGTTTGCAGTAACCATGTCAAAATAGAGTTTTGGACCCATAATTGTGTCTGGATAAAAAAAAAACAACCCGAAAAGCCTTCACACGTCTAAATTTGGACTCGACAATGGTCCACTGGTACGAAGAACCATTGCTCTGCTAGAAGCTCTCTTCGGGTAAAATGGTTTTATGGGTCTCGTAAAGAGTTACGACGTTCTCTATGCACTTAAAAAAAAAAAGACAAAATGAGGGATGCAACACAAGAACTACGGCTTTGTTCAGAAGAACAACGAAACGTTCAGTGAAGCTTGGGAACGTTTCAAGGGATACACTAGTCGATGCCTACATCACGGCTTCAGTAATGCTTAATTTCTGAGCACACTTTACAGAGAAGTGGTCCCCAAGATACGGATGTTGCTGGGCACCGCAAGTAATGGTAACTTCCTCAACAAGGATGTTGATGAAGGTTGGGACCTAGTGGAGAACCTGGCTCAATCTGATGGCAACTACAATGAGGAATATGATCGCTCTGTGCGATCTATAGGAGAGGAAGATGCCAAGTACAAGAGGGACATGAAAGCCCTCAATGGTAAGCTCAATAAACTCATCAACTAGCAGAAGCATGTTCATGCACTATCAGAGGAAGATCAGTTTCTACAACAAGATAAGGAGACTATATAGATAGAGGATGTTAACTACATCAACAACCAAGGAGGTTACAACAGAGGGTACAACAACTACAAGCCGAATCCGAATCTGTCTTATCGGAACCCGAATGTTGCCAACCCTCAGGACCAAACTTACCCATCTGCAGTTCAAGGGAACCAAGTACAACAGAAGACTTTTGTCCAGTACAACCAAGGCTATGCACCTAAGCAGCAGTACTCTGGCACCTACAACCACCCACCTGGATTCCAACAACCCCAAGGCCCGCAGAACCAATCACAAGAAGCTGAGTTAATCGGCCTCATTCAGCAAATGATTCAGAATTAGGCTTCAGCATCTATGGACATCGCGAAACCGTTCACAGAGATGAGCAACAAGATTGACTCAGGCTATAATGATCTGAAGGCCAAGTACGAATCACTCAACACAAAGGTTCGATACCTGGAAGGCCACCACAACAACCAACCAGCTCCAAAGATTAACCAACTCCCAGGTAAGGAATGAGGCCAAGTACTATATATCAGAGTATGAACCCAAGCCTTCACCCGAGGAGACTGATCGAGTTGATGATGGAGCACTTGTTCGAGAATCACAAACTGAGGAATAACCCGAAGTGGAGCCCGATGACCTACACGATGGTTGTGATCGGATGATGCATCGAGTAGATGTTGAGAAGCGAGATCAGCCTCAACCACCTGCAACAGAAGAAGGGGAGTTAGAGGAAAGGTTCAATGCTGCACTTGACATCCAGCTGGAGGCGCTTGCAGAGCGAATGGCTAAGCGTAAAGCTCCACCACCTAAGCTCTTGCCCCCACACGAACTTCAGGAGGAAGCTGCCAAGGAAGCAGCTCGATTGGAGAATGAGGTTAAGGAAGCTGTCAAAGAGATTGGGTTTGAGATTCTCAGGAGTGAAGTGTGCTTGGATCCTAATCTGCGGATTAAGGAAAAACTACAAGATCCTGGCGCTTTCACTTTGCCGTGTTCGATCAGACTTCGGATCTTCAAGAATTGTTTGTTCGACCTTGGAGCTTCAATTAGCATTATGCCGCTGTCAGTTGCCAACAAGATGGGATTCACTGATTTTAAACCAAGCAATTTGTATTTGGTTATAGTTGATAGAACAGTGAGGCATCCGATCGGGATCCTGGAAAATCTGCCTCTTAGGATTGGAAGAGTGGAAGTGCCTACCGACTTCATGATCCTTGATATGGACAAGGAACCAGACGATCCACTGATTCTAGGGAGACCATTCTTGGCAACAGTTGGTGCTGTGATCGACGTGAAACAAGGTAAGATCAGAATAGAGCATGGTGAGCATTTCAAGATGGAGTTTGATGTGAAGAAAGGGATTAAGAGGCCAACCATTGATGCTCAAGGTCTTTCTACTAAGACCAAACAGCGGAAGGTGCAACATCTTGAAGAGATCAACACCACATTTTTCCTTAGAACCTGGACAAAACCTGGAATATCTGTTGAACCTGCCTGCTACAGTGGAGAGGATTCCAGAACCTCTTCCACATGGACCCCATGCTTAAGGAGCATGAAGAGTCAAGCTTAGTGACTTTAAAAAAGCTCACTTCGGAGGAACTCCCAAAAGTATATTTTAATTTTAGTTTATTTGTTTTATTTATTTTTCCTTTTTTTTGCAAATTTTATAAAAAAAAAAATGGAAAAATTGGAAAGAGGAAAATTGGGGAACCCGAGGGTCAACCCGACTCCGTACTCGACGCGCTTGATCGTGTCCCTGCTCGAGTGGCGAGTGGAGTCCGAATTCCACAAGAAAGCCCACTCTTGGTAAAGCCCACCAACAAAACCCTAGCCTATTTAAGGGTTTCGACATTCTCTCCCCAAGCATCAACAATAAGCATCACCGACATTCTCTCAACCTTAGAGTTTTTACATTCCAAAGTTTCTAATCTCTCCCAAACTCGAGTTTCATTCGATTTTCTTTGGGACTAACCCTATTAACCTCGAGACTTAGCTTTTTTTTTTCTTCTCAAGGATTCAAACATGGAGCCAATCGCTAAAACCTACCAAAGGAAGGGAAGAAGATCAACCTCCACCGCTGCTACAACCGGAGGTGATGCCATCAAAGCTCGAGACTCTCAAGGGAGAGGAAACGTTCCACATTCCCAACCGCTGGCTGGACGTTATGCCTCCCCAACCCGATGCTCAACCCGATCCACCACCCAATCCGATGCTCGAGTAACCGATCTAGTAGGCCACCGAGTTCGCTCACCGAGTCTAATGGCGAGTGCTGTTCGCCATTCTCCTCGACGTAGGTACCTATCTACACCCGAAAGAACCCTTACCGACCCCATGGAGGTCGATTCTGATGCTGGAGAAGAAGAGCAAGGGGAGATCCAAACCTCTCGATCAAGGAGCAGAGCTGCGACTGCAAGAGGGAAGAGACCGGCTTCAAAGATGGGTGAGAGGGTAGCTGAGAGAGCTGTTGAGGAAGAGGATCAACGGGCAGAGGAGGAGGACCGAGAGAGATAAGGGGAGCAGAGAGAGAGGACACGCCAAGCCTCGCGGAGGCTGAAGCAGAAGGAGGTGGACACTCCAGCAAGACTATTCAAAGTTTTCTGGAAGATGTATTTTGTTGGTACCCGATACCCTCACCGTGAGACCATGAAGCAGTTGAACATTGCTAGAGATGTTGAGTTTCTGTTCGATATGTACCACTTGGGCCAGGTGATGCGATCCCACCTTGAAGCCTATGAGGAGGAGACGGTCCACTTCCTTTCGACCTTGAAGCTGCATTATTTCGAGGACCACCCGACCTACTACCCGATGGGGGGATTGGGTTCATCACCTTCTCCGTGAGGAACAAGGAGTACCGACTCAGTTTCAAAGAGATGGAGAAGCTATATGGCTTCTGATGTTCATATATTTTACCCTGTTTTCCCTTAGTATATTCACATCTTTTGCATCTTTTGCTATCCATTTTCACCATTATTGCATAGCTTTAGGACTAATCATGCATTAGAGTTTAGTTGCATTGCATTTGCATCTTTTCATGCATAAACAGGTGATTTTGGAGCTTAAGGAGCATGGAAGCAAAGCTGAGGAAAAAGTGAAGCAATAATGAAGGGAAAGCAAGAGAGTTAAGGCTGAAATAACAAGGTCCGGAGTCCAACTCGACTGCACACTCGACCAGACACTCGACCGTGTGCTGAGGAGGACTCGACCGAGTGGGGAACACACGAGAGAAGACAGCTCGACCTGCCACTCGACCGAGCACAAGTCGAGTTGACCGAGCCGTTGACTATTTTGTCTTTAGGGCTTCCACTCCCCTCCTATATAAAGCCTTGTACCTGCAGCCATAAAAGTGTGCAGCTTTTTAGATATTCTCCAAACCTAGTATTTTACCCTTTTGGGAATTATTCTTTTTGCATTTTTATTTTTCTTAGATCGGAGTTCTGATGGGATCCTGTGAATTAGTGCTAGTATGATCGCATCCGTTAGTATATCCCATGTAATCGCATATATCCTATTCCCGAAAACTCAAGGTATCATTCGATTTGGGTCCTACTTGATATGTGGACCGGTTTAGTCACCTTGGACGTGCTTGCGGTAACCATGTTAAACCTAGTTTTGGACCTATTATTGTTTTTAGATTAAGAAAAAAACTAAAAAGCCTTCAAACGTCAAAATTTGGACTTGAAAATAGTCCAATGGTACAAAGACCCATTTCCCTGCAAGAAGCTCTCTTGGGGCTTTTTAAAAGGGTATTATGGGTCTCGTAGTTCCTCACAATAAAAGTGTTATGACATTCTCTATGTACTTATGAAAAAGAAAAAAAAAGTTGGAGGGATGTAACTCGAGGAATTTCTAGGAGGTCACCCTTCCTAGTACTACTTTGGCCCAAGAACACTTTACTGCGGGAGTTATGATGGGATCCGGTGCATTAGTGCTGGTATGATTGCATTCGTTAGTATATCCCATGCAATTGCATATATCCTTTTTCTGAAATCTCAAAGGATAATTTGATGTGGGTCCCACTTGATATGTGAACCGGTTTATTCACCTTGAACGTGCTTGCGAGGACCATGTCGAAATAGAGTTTTGGGCCTATAATTGTCTCTGGATAAAATAAACACGAAAACCCTTCGAACGTCAAAATTTGGAGTTGAGAATGATCGAATGGAACGAAGACCCATTACCCTGCAAGAAGCTCTCCTGGGGCTTTTTAAAATGGTAATATGGGTCACTTAGTTCCTCACAGTAAAAGACACTACAAGAAATATGGGTTTTAATAGCATTAAAAGATATCTCAATTTTAGCAAGTGTTATTAAATATATTTTTGTTGACTGAGTTTGAATATGATAGCACTTAAAAAGAGGGAGGGATGCAACACGAGGACTTCGCGGGAGGTCACCCATCCTAGTACTACTTTTGCTCTAGCACACATAATTGCGGAGTTCTGATGGGATCATGTGCATTAGTGCTGGTATGATAGCATTCGTTAGTATATCCCATGCAATCGCATATATCCTATTCCCGAAAACTCAAGGGATCATTCGATGTGGGTCCTACTTGATATGTGGACCGGTTTAGTCACCTTGGACGTGCTTGCGGTAACCATGTCAACCCGAGTGTTGGACCCATTATTGTTTCTAGATTAAAAAAAAACTTAAAAAGCCTTCAATCGTCAAAATTTAGACTCAACAATGGTCCAGTGGTATGTAGATCCATTTCCCTGCAAGAAGCTCTCTTGGGGCTTTTTAAAATGGAATGATGGGTCTCGTAGTTCCTCACAATAAAAGTGTTATGACATTCTCTATGTACTTATGAAAAAGAAAAAAAAAGTTGGAGCGATGTAAATCGAGGAATTTCTAGGAGGTCACCCTTCCTAGTACTACTTTGGCCCAAGAACACTTTACTGCGGGAGTTATGATGGGATCTGGTGCATGAGTGCTGGTATGATTGCATTCGTTAGTATATCCCATGCAATTGCATATATCCTTTTTCTGAAATCTCAAAGGATAATTTGATGTGGGTCCCACTTGATATGTGAACCGGTTTATTCACCTTGAACGTGCTTGCGAGGACCATGTCGAAATAGAGTTTTGGACCTATAATTGTCTCTGGATAAAGTAAACCCGAAAACCCTTCGAACGTCAAAATTTGGAGTTGAGAATGATCGAATGGATCGAAGACCCATTGGCCTGCAAGAAGCTCTCCTGGGGCTTTTTAAAAGGGTATTATGGGTCACTTAGTTCCTCACAGTAAAAGACACTACAAGAAATATGGGTATTAATAGCACTAAAAGATATCTCAATTTTAGCAAGTGTTATTAAATATATTTTGGTTGACTGAGTTTGAATATGATAGCACTTAAAAAGAGGGAGGGCTGCAACACGAGGACTTCGCGGGAGGTCACCTATCCTCGTACTACTTTTGCTCAAGCACACATAATTGCGGAGTTCTGATGGGATCCTGTGAATTAGTGCTGGTATGATCGGATCCGTTAGTATATCCCATGCAATCGCATATATCCTATTCCCGAAAACTCAAGGTATCATTCGATTTGGGTCCTACTTGATATGTGGACCGGTTTAGTCACCTTGGACCTGCTTGCGGTAACCATGTTAAACCTAGTTTTGGACTTATTATTGTTTCTAGATTAAAAAAAAAACTAAAAAGCCTTCAAACGTCAAAATTTGGACTTGAAAATAGTCCAATGGTATGTAGACCCATTTCCCTGCAAGAAGCTCTCTTGGGGCTTTTTAAAATGGTATTATGGGTCTCGTAGTTCCTCACAATAAAAGTGTTATGACATTCTCTATGTGCTTATGAAAAAGAAAAAAAAAGTTGGAGCGATGTAAATCGAGGAATTTCTAGGAGTTCACCCTTCCTAGTACTACTTTGGCCCAAGAACACTTTACTGCGGGAGTTATGATGGGATCTGGTGCATTAGTGCTGGTATGATTGCATTCGTTAGTATATCCCATGCAATTGCATATATCCTTTTTCTGAAATCTCAAAGGATAATTTGATGTGGGTCCCACTTGATATGTGAACCGGTTTATTCACCTTGAACGTGCTTGCAAGGACCATGTCGAAATAGAGTTTTGGACCTATAATTGTCTCTGGATAAAATTAACCCGAAAACCCTTCGAACGTCAAAATTTGGAGTTGAGAATGATCGAATGGAACGAAGACCCATTACCCTGCAAGAAGCTCTCCTGGGGCTTTTTAAAATGGTAATATGGGTCACTTAGTTCCTCACAGTAAAAGACACTACAAGAAATATGGGTTTTAATAGCATTAAAAGATATCTCAATTTTAGCAAGTGTTATTAAATATATTTTTGTTGACTGAGTTTGAATATGATAGTACTTAAAAAGAGGGAGGGATGCAACACGAGGACTTCGCGGGAGGTCACCCATCCTTGTACTACTTTTGCTCTAGCACACATAATTGCGGAGTTCTGATGGGATCATGTGCATTAGTGCTGGTATGATAGCATTCGTTAGTATAACCCATGCAATCGCATATATCCTATTCCCGAAAACTCAAGGGATCATTCGATGTGGGTCCTACTTGATATGTGGACCGGTTTAGTCACCTTGGACGTGCTTGCGGTAACCATGTTAAACCTAGTTTTGGACTTATTATTGTTTCTAGATTAAAAAAAAAACTAAAAAGCCTTCAAACGTCAAAATTTGGACTTGAAAATAGTCCAATGGTATGTAGACCCATTTCCCTGCAAGAAGCTCTCTTGGGGCTTTTTAAAATGGTATTATGGGTCTCGTAGTTCCTCACAATAAAAGTGTTATGACATTCTCTATGTACTTATGAAAAAGAAAAAAAAAGTTGGAGCGATGTAAATCGAGGAATTTCTAGGAGGTCACCCTTCCTAGTACTACTTTGGCCCAAGAACACTTTACTGCGGGAGTTATGATGGGATCTGGTGCATGAGTGATGGTATGATTGCATTCGTTAGTATATCCCATGCAATTGCATATATCCTTTTTCTGAAATCTCAAAGGATAATATTATGTGGGTCCCACTTGATATGTGAACCGGTTTATTCACCCTGAACGTGCTTGCGAGGACCATGTCGAAATAGAGTTTTGGGCCTATAATTGTCTCTGGATAAAATAAACATGAAAACCCTTCGAACTTCAAAATTTGGAGTTGAGAATGATCGAATGGAACAAAGACCCAATACCCTGCAAGAAGCTCTCCTGGGGCTTTTTAAAATGGTAATATGGGTCACTTAGTTCCTCACAGTAAAAGACACTACAAGAAATATGGGTTTTAATAGCATTAAAAGATATCTCAATTTTAGCAAGTGTTATTAAATATATTTTTGTTGACTGAGTTTGAATATGATAGCACTTAAAAAGAGGGAGGGATGCAACACGAGGACTTCGCGGGAGGTCACCCATCCTTGTACTACTTTTGCTCTAGCACACATAATTGCGGAGTTCTGATGGGATCATGTGCATTAGTGCTGGTATGATAGCATTCGTTAGTATAACCCATGCAATCGCATATATCCTATTCCCGAAAACTCAAGGGATCATTCGATGTGGGTCCTACTTGATATGTGGACCGGTTTAGTCACCTTGGACGTGCTTGCGGTAACCATGTCAACCCGAGTGTTGGACCCATTATTGTTTCTAGATTAAAAAAAAACTTAAAAAGCCTTCAATCGTCAAAATTTAGACTCGACAATGGTCCAATGGTATGTAGACCCATTTCCCTGCAAGAAGCTCTCTTGGGGGTTTTTAAAATGGTATTATGGGTCTCGTAGTTCCTCACAATAAAAGTGTTATGACATTCTCTATGTACTTAGAAAAAAGAAAAAAAGTGGGAGGGATGTAAATCGAGGAATTTCTAGGAGGTCACCCTTCCTAGTACTAATTTGGCCCAAGAACACTTTACTGCGGGAGTTATGATGGGATCTGGTGCATGAGTGATGGTATGATTGCATTCGTTAGTATATCCCATGCAATCGCATATATCCTTTTCTGAAATCTCAAAGGATAATTTGATGTGGGTCCCACTTGATATGTGAACCGGTTTATTCACCTTGAACGTGCTTGCGAGGACCATGTCGAAATAGAGTTTTGGACCTATAATTGTCTCTGGATAAAATAAACACGAAAACCCTTTGAACGTCAAAATTTGGAGTTGAGAATGATCGAATGGAACGAAGACCCATTACCCTGCAAGAAGCTCTCCCGCTTTTTAAAATGGTAATATGGGTCACTTAGTTCCTCACAGTAAAAGACACTACAAGAAATATGGGTTTTAATAGCATTAAAAGATATCTCAATTTTAGCAAGTTATTAAATATATTTTTGTTGACTGAGTTTGAATATGATAGCACTTAAAAGAGAGGGATGCAACACGAGGACTTCGCGGGAGGTCACCCATCCTAGTACTACTTTTGCTCAAGCACACATAATTGCGGAGTTCTGATGGGATCATGTGCATTAGTGCTGGTATGATAGCATTCGTTAGTATATCCCATGTAATCGCATATATCCTATTCCCGAAAACTCAAGGGATCATTTGATGTGGGTCCTACTTGATATGTGGACCGGTTTAGTCACCTTGGACGTGCTTGCGGTAACCATGTCAACCCGAGTTTTGGACCCATTATTGTTTCTAGATTAAAAAAAAACTAAAAAGCCTTCAATCGTCAAAATTTGGAGAAAATAATTCCAATGGTACAAAGAACCATTTCCCTGCAAGAAGCTCTCTTGGGGATTTTTAAAATGGAATGATGGGTCTCGTAGTTCCTCACAATAATAGTGTTATGACATTCTCTATGTACTTAGGAAAAGGAAAAAAAAAGCGGGATGGATGCAAATCGAGGAATTTCTAGGAGGTCACCCTTCCTAGTACTACTTTGGCCCAAGAACACTTTACTGCGGGAGTTATGATGGGATCCGGTGCATTAGTGCTGGTATGATAGCATTCGTTAGTATATCCCATGCAATCGCATATATCCTATTCCCGAAAACTCAAGGGATCATTCGATGTGGGTCCTACTTGATATGTGGACCGGTTTAGTCACCTTGGACGTGCTTGCGGTAACCATGTCAACCCGAGTTTTGGACCCATTATTGTTTCTAGATTATAAAAAAACTAAAAAGCCTTCAAACGTCAAAATTTGGACTTGAAATTAGTCCAATGGTACAAAGAACCATTTCCCTGCAAGAAGCTCTCTTGGGGCTTTTTAAAATGGAATGATGGGTCTCGTAGTTCCTCACAATAATAGTGTTATGACATTCTCTATGTACTTAGGAAAAGGAAAAAAAAAGCGGGATGGATGCAAATCGAGGAATTTCTAGGAGGTCACCCTTCCTAGTACTACTTTGGCCCAAGAACACTTTACTGCGGGAGTTATGATGGGATCCGGTGCATTAGTGCTGGTATGATTGCATCCGTTAGTATATCCCATGCAATCCCATATATCCTTTTTCGGAAATCTCAAAGGATAATTCGATGTGGGTCCCACTTGATATATGAACCGGTTTATTCACCTTGAACGTGCTTGCGAGGAGCCTGTCGAAATAGAGTTTTGGACCTATAATTGTCTCTGGATAAAATAAACCCGAAAACGCTTCGAACGTCAAAATTTGGAGTTGAGAATGATCGAATGAATCGAAGACCCATTAGCCTGCAAGAAGCACTCCTGGGGCTTTTTAAAATGGTAAAATGGGTCACTTAGTTCCTCACAGTAAAAGACACTACAAGAAATATGGGTATTAATAGCACTAAAAGATAGCTCAATTTTAGCAAGTGTTATTAAATATATTTTTGTCGACTGAGTTTGAATATGATAGCACTTAAAAAGAGGGAGGGATGCAACACGAGGACTTCGCGGGAGGTCACCCATCCTCGTACTACTTTTGCTCAAGCACACATAATTGCGGAGTTCTGATGGGATCCTGTGAATTAGTGCTGGTATGATCGCATATATCCTATTCCCGAAAACTCAAGGTATCATTCGATTTGGGTCCTACTTGATATGTGGACCGGTTTAGTCACCTTGGACGTGCTTGCGGTAACCATGTTAAACCTAGTTTTGGACTTATTATTGTTTCTAGATTAAAAAAAAAACTAAAAAGCCTTCAAACGTCAAAATTTAGACTTGAAAATAGTCCAATGGTATGTAGACCCATTTCCCTGCAAGAAGCTCTCTTGGGGGTTTTTAAAATGGTATTATGGGTCTCGTAGTTCCTCACAATGAAAGTGTTATGACATTCTCTATGTGCTTATGAAAAAGAAAAAAAAAGTTGGAGCGATGTAAATCGAGGAATTTCTAGGAGTTCACCCTTTCTAGAGTTTTGGGCCTATAATTGTCTCTGGATAAAATAAACACGAAAACCCTTTGAACGTCAAAATTTGGAGTTGAGAATGATCGAATGGAACGAAGACCCATTACCCTGCAAGAAGCTCTCCTGGGGCTTTTTAAAATGGTAATATGGGTCACTTAGTTCCTCACAGTAAAAGACACTACAAGAAATATGGGTTTTAATAGCATTAAAAGATATCTCAATTTTAGCAAGTGTTATTAAATATATTTTTGTTGACTGAGTTTGAATATGATAGCACTTAAAAAGAGGGAGGGATGCAACACGAGGACTTCGCGGGAGGTCACCCATCCTTGTACTACTTTTGCTCTAGCACACATAATTGCGGAGTTCTGATGGGATCATGTGCATTAGTGCTGGTATGATAGCATTCGTTAGTATATCCCATGCAATCGCATATATCCTTTTCTGAAATCTCAAAGGATAATTTGATGTGGGTCCCACTTGATATGTGAACCGGTTTATTCACCTTGAACGTTCTTGCGAGGACCATGTCGAAATAGAGTTTTGGACCTATAATTGTCTCTGGATAAAATAAACCCGAAAACCCTTCGAACGTCAAAATTTGGAGTTGAGAATGATCGAATGGAACGAAGACCCATTTCCCTGCCAGAAGCTCTCTTAGGGCTTTTTAAAATGGTATTATAGGTCTCGTATTTCCTCACAATAAAAGTGTTATGACATTTTCTATGTACGTAGGAAAAGGAAAAAAAAAGTGGGAGGGATGCAATTCGAGGAATTTCTTGGAGGTCACCCTTCCTAGTACTACTTTCGCCCAATAACACTTTACTGCGGGAGTTCTGATGGGATCCGGTGCATTAGTGCTGGTATGATTGCATTCGTTAGTATATCCCATGCAATCGCATATATCCTATTCCAGAAAACTCAAGGGATCATTCGATGTGGGTCCTACTTGATATGTGGACCGGTTTAGTCACCTTGGACGTGCTTTCGGTAACAATGTCAAACCGTGTTTTTTACCCATTATTGTTTCTAGATTAAAAAAAAACCTAAAAAGCCTTCAAATGTCAAAATTTAGACTCGAAAATGGTCCAATGGTATGTCGACCCATTTCCCTGCCAGAAGCTCTCTTAGGGCTTTTTAAAATGGTATTATGGGTCTCGTAGTTCCTCACAATAAAAGTGTTATGACATTCTCTATGTACTTATGAAAAAGAAAATAAAAGTTGGAGGGATGTAAATCGAGGAATTTCTAGGAGGTCACCCTTCCTAGTACTACTTTGGCCCAAGAGCACTTTACTGCGGGAGTTATGATGGGATACGGTGCATTAGTGCTGGTATGATTCCATTCGTTAGTATATCCCATGCAATCGCATAAATCCTTTTTCTGAAATCTCAAAGGATAATTTGATGTGGGTCCCACTTGATATGTGAACCGGTTTATTCACCTTGAACGTGCTTGCAAGGACCATGTCGAAATAGAGTTTTGGACCTATAATTGTCTCTGGATAAAATAAACCCGAAAACCCTTCGAACGTCAAAATTTGGAGTTGAGAATAATCGAATGGATTGAAGACCCATTTCCCTGCAAGAAGCTCTCCTGGGGCTTTTTAAAATGGCATTATGGGTCACTTAGTTCCTCACAGTAAAAGACGCTACAAGAAATATGGGTATTAATAGCACTAAAAGATAGCTCAATTTTAGCGAGTGTTATTAAATATATTTTTGTTGACTGAGTTTGAATATGACAGCTCTTAAAAGAGGGAGGGATGCAACACGAGGACTTCGCGGGATGTCACCCATCCTAGTACTATTTTTGCTCAAGCACACATAATTGCGGAGTTCTGATGGGATCATGTGCATTAGTGCTGGTATGATAGCATCCGTTAGTATATCCCATGCAATCGCATATATCCTATTCCAGAAAACTCAAGGGATCATTCGATGTGGGTCCTACTTGATATGTGGACCGGTTTAGTCACCTTGGACGTGCTTTCGGTAACAATGTCAAACCGTGTTTTTTACCCATTATTGTTTCTAGATTAAAAAAAAACCTAAAAAGCCTTGAAATGTCAAAATTTAGACTCGAAAATGGTCCAATGGTAAGTCGACCCATTTCCCTGCCAGAAGCTCTCTTAGGGCTTTTTAAAATGGTATTATGGGTCTCGTAGTTCCTCACAATAAAAGTGTTATGACATTCTCTATGTACTTATGAAAAAGAAAATAAAAGTTGGAGGGATGTAAATCAAGGAATTTCTAGGAGGTCACCCTTCCTAGTACTACTTTGGCCCAAGAGCACTTTACTGCGGGAGTTATGATGGGATCCGATGCATTAGTGCTGGTATGATTGCATTCGTTAGTATATCCCATGCAATCGTATATATCCTTTTTCTGAAATCTCAAAGGATAATTTGATGTGGGTCCCACTTGATATGTGAACCGGTTTATTCACCTTGAACGTGCTTGCGAGGACCATGTCGAAATAGAGTTTTGGGCCTATAATTGTCTCTGGATAAAATAAACACGAAAACCCTTTGAACGTCAAAATTTGGAGTTGAGAATGATCGAATGGAACGAAGACCCATTACCCTGCAAGAAGCTCTCCTGGGGCTTTTTAAAATGGTAATATGGGTCACTTAGTTCCTCACAGTAAAAGACACTACAAGAAATATGGGTTTAATAAAGAAAAGATATCTCAATTTTAGCAAGTGTTATTAAATATATTTTTGTTGACTGAGTTTGAATATGATAGCACTTAAAAGAGGGAGGGATGCAACACGAGGACTTCGGAGGTCACCCATCCTAGTACTACTTTTGCTCTAGCACACATAATTGCGGAGTTCTGATGGGATCATGTGCATTAGTGCTGGTATGATAGCATTCGTTAGTATATCCCATGTAATCGCATATATCCTATTCCCGAAAACTCAAGGGATCATTTGATGTGGGTCCTACTTGATATGTGGACCGGTTTAGTCACCTTGGACGTGCTTGCGGTAACCATGTCAACCCGAGTTTTGGACCCATTATTGTTTCTAGATTAAAAAAAAACTAAAAAGCCTTCAATCGTCAAAATTTACTTGAAATGGTCCAATGGTACAAAGAACCATTTCCAAAGAAGCTCTCTTGGGGCTTTTTAAAATGGAATGATGGTCTCGTAGTTCCTCACAATAATAGTGTTAACATTCTCTATGTACTTAGGAAAAGGAAAAAAAAAGCGGGATGGATGCAAATCGAGGAATTTCTAGGAGGTCACCCTTCCTAGTACTACTTTGGCCCAAGAACACTTTACTGCGGGAGTTATGATGGGATCCGGTGCATTAGTGCTGGTATGATTGCATTCGTTAGTATATCCCATGCAATCGCATATATCCTTTTCTGAAATCTCAAAGGATAATTTGATGTGGGTCCCACTTGATATATGAACCGGTTTATTCACCTTGAACGTGCTTGCGAGGACCATGTCGAAATAGAGTTTTGGACCTATAATTGTCTCTGGATAAAATAAACCCGAAAACCCTTCGAACGTCAAAATTTGGAGTTGAGAATGATCGAATGGAACGAAGACCCATTACCCTGCAAGAAGCTCTCCTGGGGCTTTTTAAAATGGTATTATGGGTCACTTAGTTCCTCACAGTAAAAGACACTACAAGAAATATGGGTATTAATAGCACTAAAAGATAGCTCAATTTTAGCAAGTGTTATTAAATATATTCTTGTTGACTGAGTTTGAATATGATAGCACTTAAAAAGAGGGAGGGATGCAACACGAGGACTTCGCGGGAGGTCACCCATCCTAGTACTACTTTTGCTCAAGCACACATAATTGCGGAGTTCTGATGGGATCATGTGCATTAGTGTCGCATGAAATCGCATATATCCTATTCCCGAAAACTCAAGGGATCATTCGATGTGGGTCCTACTTGATATGTGGACCGGTTTAGTCACCTTGGACGTGCTTGCGGTAACCATGTCAAACCGAGTTTTGGACCCATTATTGTTTCTAGATTAAAAAAAAACCTAAAAAGCCTTCAAACGTCAAAATTTAGACTCGACAATGGTCCAATGGTATGTAGACCCATTTCCCTGCCAGAAGCTCTCTTAGGGCTTTTTAAAATGGTATTATGGGTCTCGTAGTTCCTCACAATAAAAGTGTTATGACATTCTCTATGTACTTATGAAAAAGAAAATAAAAGTTGGAGGGATGTAAATCGAGGAATTTCTAGGAGGTCACCCTAGAGTTTTGGACCTATAATTGTCTCTGGATAAAATAAACCCGAAAACCCTTCGAACGTCAAAATTTGGAGTTGAGAATGATCGAATGGAACGAAGACCCATTACCCTGCAAGAAGCTCTCCTGGGGCTTTTTAAAATGGTATTATGGGTCACTTAGTTCCTCACAGTAAAAGACACTACAAGAAATATGGGTTTTAATAGCATTAAAAGATATCTCAATTTTAGCAAGTGTTATTAAATATATTTTTGTTGACTGAGTTTGAATATGATAGCACTTAAAAAGAGGGAGGGATGCAACACGAGGACTTCGCGGGAGGTCACCCATCCTTGTACTACTTTTGCTCTAGCACACATAATTGCGGAGTTCTAATGGGATCATGTGCATTAGTGCTGGTATGATAGCATTCGTTAGTATATCCCATGTAATCGCATATATCCTATTCCCGAAAACTCAAGGGATCATTTGATGTGGGTCCTACTTGATATGTGGACCGGTTTAGTCACCTTGGACGTGCTTGCGGTAACCATGTCAACCCGAGTTTTGGACCCATTATTGTTTCTAGATTAAAAAAAAACTAAAAAGCCTTCAATCGTCAAAATTTGGACTTGAAAATAGTCCAATGGTACAAAGAACCATTTCCCTGCAAGAAGCTCTCTTGGGGATTTTTAAAATGGAATGATGGGTCTCGTAGTTCCTCACAATAGTGTTATGACATTCTCTATGTACTTAGGAAAAGGAAAAAAAAAGCGGGATGGATGCAAATCGAGGAATTTCTAGGAGGTCACCCTTCCTAGTACTACTTTGGCCCAAGAACACTTTACTGCGGGAGTTATGATGGGATCCGGTGCATTAGTGCTGGTATGATTGCATCCGTTAGTATATCCCATGCAATCCCATATATCCTTTTTCGGAAATCTCAAAGGATAATTCGATGTGGGTCCCACTTGATATATGAACCGGTTTATTCACCTTGAACGTGCTTGCGAGGAGCCTGTCGAAATAGAGTTTTGGACCTATAATTGTCTCTGGATAAAATAAACCCGAAAACGCTTCGAACGTCAAAATTTGGAGTTGAGAATGATCGAATGAATCGAAGACCCATTAGCCTGCAAGAAGCACTCCTGGGGCTTTTTAAAATGGTAAAATGGGTCACTTAGTTCCTCACAGTAAAAGACACTACAAGAAATATGGGTATTAATAGCACTAAAAGATAGCTCAATTTTAGCAAGTGTTATTAAATATATTTTTGTCGACTGAGTTTGAATATGATAGCACTTAAAAAGAGGGAGGGATGCAACACGAGGACTTCGCGGGAGGTCACCCATCCTCGTACTACTTTTGCTCAAGCACACATAATTGCGGAGTTCTGATGGGATCCTGTGAATTAGTGCTGGTATGATCGCATATATCCTATTCCCGAAAACTCAAGGTATCATTCGATTTGGGTCCTACTTGATATGTGGACCGGTTTAGTCACCTTGGACGTGCTTGCGGTAACCATGTTAAACCTAGTTTTGGACTTATTATTGTTTCTAGATTAAAAAAAAAACTAAAAAGCCTTCAAACGTCAAAATTTAGACTTGAAAATAGTCCAATGGTATGTAGACCCATTTCCCTGCAAGAAGCTCTCTTGGGGGTTTTTAAAATGGTATTATGGGTCTCGTAGTTCCTCACAATGAAAGTGTTATGACATTCTCTATGTGCTTATGAAAAAGAAAAAAAAAGTTGGAGCGATGTAAATCGAGGAATTTCTAGGAGTTCACCCTTCCTAGTACTACTTTGGCCCAAGAACACTTTACTGCGGGAGTTATGATGGGATCGTATTAGTGCTGGTATGATTGTTAGTATATCCCATGCAATTGCATATATCCTTTTTCTGAAATCTCAAAGGATAATTTGATTTGGGTCCCACTTGATATGTGAACCGGTTTATTCACCTTGAACGTGCTTGCGAGGACCATGTCGAAATAGAGTTTTGGGCCTATAATTGTCTCTGGATAAAATAAACACGAAAACCCTTTGAACGTCAAAATTTGGAGTTGAGAATGATCGAATGGAACGAAGACCCATTACCCTGCAAGAAGCTCTCCTGGGGCTTTTTAAAATGGTAATATGGGTCACTTAGTTCCTCACAGTAAAAGACACTACAAGAAATATGGGTTTTAATAGCATTAAAAGATATCTCAATTTTAGCAAGTGTTATTAAATATATTTTTGTTGACTGAGTTTGAATATGATAGCACTTAAGAGGGAGGGATGCAACACGAGGACTTCGCGGGAGGTCACCCATCCTGTACTACTTTGCTCAAGCACACATAATTGCGGAGTTCTGATGGGATCATGTGCATTAGTGCATGATAGCATTCGTTAGTATATCCCATGCAATCGCATATATCCTATTCCCGAAAACTCAAGGGATCATTTGATGTGGGTCCTACTTGATATGTGGACCGGTTTAGTCACCTTGGACGTGCTTGCGGTAACCATGTCAACCCGAGTTTTGGACCCATTATTGTTTCTAGATTAAAAAAAAACTAAAAAGCCTTCAATCGTCAAAATTTGGACTTGAAAATAGTCCAATGGTACAAAGAACCATTTCCCTGCAAGAAGCTCTCTTGGGGATTTTTAAAATGGAATGATGGGTCTCGTAGTTCCTCACAATAATAGTGTTATGACATTCTCTATGTACTTAGGAAAAGGAAAAAAAAAGCGGGATGGATGCAAATCGAGGAATTTCTAGGAGGTCACCCTTCCTAGTACTACTTTGGCCCAAGAACACTTTACTGCGGGAGTTATGATGGGATCCGGTGCATTAGTGCTGGTATGATAGCATTCGTTAGTATATCCCATGCAATCGCATATATCCTATTCCCGAAAACTCAAGGGATCATTCGATGTGGGTCCTACTTGATATGTGGACCGGTTTAGTCACCTTGGACGTGCTTGCGGTAACCATGTCAACCCGAGTTTTGGACCCATTATTGTTTCTAGATTATAAAAAAACTAAAAAGCCTTCAAACGTCAAAATTTGGACTTGAAAATAGTCCAATGGTACAAAGAACCATTTCCCTGCAAGAAGCTCTCTTGGGGCTTTTTAAAATGGAATGATGGGTCTCGTAGTTCCTCACAATAATAGTGTTATGACATTCTCTATGTACTTAGGAAAAGGAAAAAAAAAGCGGGATGGATGCAAATCGAGGAATTTCTAGGAGGTCACCCTTCCTAGTACTACTTTGGCCCAAGAACACTTTACTGCGGGAGTTATGATGGGATCCGGTGCATTAGTGCTGGTATGATTGCATCCGTTAGTATATCCCATGCAATCGCATATATCCTTTTTCTGAAATCTCAAAGGATAATCTGTGGGTCCCACTTGATATATGAACCGGTTTATTCACCTTGAACGTGCTTGCGAGGAGCCTGTCGAAATAGAGTTTTGGACCTATAATTGTCTCTGGATAAAATAAACCCGAAAACGCTTCGAACGTCAAAATTTGGAGTTGAGAATGATCGAATGAATCGAAGACCCATTGCCCTGCAAGAAGCTCTCCTGGGGCTTTTTAAAATGGTATTATGGGTCACTTAGTTCCTCACAGTAAAAGACACTACAAGAAATATGGGTATTAATAGCACTAAAAGATAGCTCAATTTTAGCAAGTGTTATTAAATATATTTTTGTCGACTGAGTTTGAATATGATAGCACTTAAAAAGAGGGAGGGATGCAACACGAGGACTTCGCGGGAGGTCACCCATCCTCGTACTACTTTTGCTCAAGCACACATAATTGCGGAGTTCTGATGGGATCCTGTGAATTAGTGCTGGTATGATCGCATATATCCTATTCCCGAAAACTCAAGGTATCATTCGATTTGGGTCCTACTTGATATGTGGACCGGTTTAGTCACCTTGGACGTGCTTGCGGTAACCATGTTAAACCTAGTTTTGGACTTATTATTGTTTCTAGATTAAAAAAAAAACTAAAAAGCCTTCAAACGTCAAAATTTAGACTTGAAAATAGTCCAATGGTATGTAGACCCATTTCCCTGCAAGAAGCTCTCTTGGGGCTTTTTAAAATGGTATTATGGGTCTCGTAGTTCCTCACAATGAGTGTTATGACATTCTCTATGTGCTGAAAAGAAAAAAAAAAAGTTGGAGGGATGTAAATCGAAATTCAGGAGGTCACCCTTCCTAGTACTACTTTGGCCCAAGAACACTTTACTGCGGGAGTATGATGGGATCGGTGCATTAGTGCTGGTATGATTGCATTCGTTAGTATATCCCATGCAATCGCATATATCCTTTTTCTGAAATCTCAAAGGATAATTTGATGTGGGTCCCACTTGATATGTGAACCGGTTTATTCACCTTGAACGTGCTTGCGAGGACCATGTCGAAATAGAGTTTTGGACCTATAATTGTCTCTGGATAAAATAAACACGAAAACCCTTCGAACGTCAAAATTTGGAGTTGAGAATGATCGAATGGAACGAAGACCCATTACCCCTCTCCTGGGGCTTTTAAAATGGTAATATGGGTCACTTAGTTCCTCACAGTAAAAGACACTACAAGAAATATGGGTTTTAATAGCATTAAAAGATATCTCAATTTTAGCAAGTGTTATTAATATATTTTTGTTGACTGAGTTTGAATATGATAGCACTTAAAAAGAGGGAGGGATGCAACACGAGGACTTCGCGGGAGGTCACCCATCCTTGTACTACTTTTGCTCTAGCACACATAATTGCGGAGTTCTGATGGGATCATGTGCATTAGTGCTGGTATGATAGCATTCGTTAGTATATCCCATGTAATCGCATATATCCTATTCCCGAAAACTCAAGGGATCATTTGATGTGGGTCCTACTTGATATGTGGACCGGTTTAGTCACCTTGGACGTGCTTGCGGTAACCATGTCAACCCGAGTTTTGGACCCATTATTGTTTCTAGATTAAAAAAAAACTAAAAAGCCTTCAATCGTCAAAATTTGGACTTGAAAATAGTCCAATGGTACAAAGAACCATTTCCCTGCAAGAAGCTCTCTTGGGGATTTTTAAAATGGAATAATGGGTCTCGTAGCTCCTCACAATAATAGTGTTATGACATTCTCTATGTACTTAGGAAAAGGAAAAAAAAAGCGGGATGGATGCAAATCGAGGAATTTCTAGGAGGTCACCCTTCCTAGTACTACTTTGGCCCAAGAACACTTTACTGCGGGAGTTATGATGGGATCCGGTGCATTAGTGCTGGTATGATAGCATTCGTTAGTATATCCCATGCAATCGCATATATCCTATTCCCGAAAACTCAAGGGATCATTCGATGTGGGTCCTACTTGATATGTGGACCGGTTTAGTCACCTTGGACGTGCTTTCGGTAACAATGTCAAACCGAGTTTTGGACCCATTATTGTTTCTAGATTAAAAAACTAAAAAGCCTTCAAACGTCAAAATTTGGACTTGAAATGATCGAATGGTACAAAGAACCATTTCCCTCGCAAGAAGCTCTCTGGGGCTTTTTAAAATGGAATTATGGGTCTCGTAGTTCCTCACAATAATAAGTGTTATGACATTCTCTATGTACTTAGGAAAAGGAAAAAAAAAAGGGAGGGATGCAAATCGAGGAATTTCTAGGAGGTCACCCTTCCTAGTACTACTTTTGCCCAAGAACACTTTGCTGGGAGTTCTGATGGGATCCGGTGCATTAGTGCTGGTATGATTGCATCCGTTAGTATATCCCATGCAATCCCATATATCCTTTTCGGAAATCTCAAAGGATAATTCGATGTGGGTCCCACTTGATATGTGAACCGGTTTATTCACCTGAACGTGCTTGCGAGAGCCTGTCGAAATAGAGTTTGGACCTATAATTGTCTCTGGATAAAAATAAACCAAAAACTTCGAACGTCAAAATTTGGAGTTGAGAATGATCGAATGAATCGAAGACCCATTGCCCTGCAAGAAGCTCTCCTGGGGCTTTTTAAAATGGTATTATGGGTCACTTAGTTCCTCACAGTAAAAGACACTACAAGAAATATGGGTATTAATAGCACTAAAAGATAGCTCAATTTTAGCAAGTGTTATTAAATATATTTTGTCGACTGAGTTTGAATATGATAGCACTTAAAAGAGGGAGGATGCAACACGAGGACTTCGCGGAGGTCACCCATCCTCGTACTACTTTTGCTCAAGCACACATAATTGCGGAGTTCTGATGGGATCCTGTGAATTAGTGCTGGTATGATCGCATATATCCTATTCCCGAAAACTCAAGGTATCATTCGATTTGGGTCCTACTTGATATGTGGACCGGTTAAGTCACCTTGGACGTGCTTGCGGTAACCATGTTAAACCTAGTTTTGGACTTATTATTGTTTCTAGATTAAAAAAAAAACTAAAAAGCCTTCAAACGTCAAAATTTAGACTTGAAAATAGCCCAATGGTATGTAGACCCATTTCCCTGCAAGAAGCTCTCTTGGGGGTTTTTAAAATGGTATTATGGGTCTCGTAGTTCCTCACAATGAAAGTGTTATGACATTCTCTATGTGCTTATGAAAAAGAAAAAAAAAGTTGGAGCGATGTAAATCGAGGAATTTCTAGGAGTTCACCCTTCCTAGTCACCTTGGACGTGCTTGCGGTAACCATGTCAACCCGAGTGTTGGACCCATTATTGTTTCTAGATTAAAAAAAAACTTAAAAAGCCTTCAATCGTCAAAATTTAGACTCGACAATGGTCCAATGGTATGTAGACCCATTTCCCTGCAAGAAGCTCTCTTGGGGGTTTTTAAAATGGTATTATGGGTCTCGTAGTTCCTCACAATGAAAGTGTTATGAATTCTCTATGTGCTTATGAAAAAGAAAAAAAAAGTTGGAGCGATGTAAATCGAGGAATTTCTAGGAGTTCACCCTTCCTAGTACTACTTTGGCCCAAAAACACTTTACTGCGGGAGTTATGATGGGATCTGGTGCATGAGTGCTGGTATGATTGCATTCGTTAGTATATCCCATGCAATTGCATATATCCTTTTTCTGAAATCTCAAAGGATAATTTGATGTGGGTCCCACTTGATATGTGAACCGGTTTATTCACCTTGAACGTGCTTGCGAGGACCATGTCGAAATAGAGTTTTGGGCCTATAATTGTCTCTGGATAAAATAAACACGAAAACCCTTTGAACGTCAAAATTTGGAGTTGAGAATGATCGAATGGAACGAAGACCCATTACCCCCAAGAAGCTCTCTGGGCTTTTAAAATGGTAATATGGGTCACTTAGTTCCTCACAGAAAAGACACTACAAGAAATATGGGTTTTAATAGCATTAAAAGATATCTCAATTTTAGCAAGTGTTATTAAATATATTTTTGTTGACTGAGTTTGAATATGATAGCACTTAAAAAGAGGGAGGGATGCAACACGAGGACTTCGCGGGAGGTCACCCATCCTTGTACTACTTTTGCTCTAGCACACATAATTGCGGAGTTCTGATGGGATCATGTGCATTAGTGCTGGTATGATAGCATTCGTTAGTATATCCCATGTAATCGCATATATCCTATTCCCGAAAACTCAAGGGATCATTTGATGTGGGTCCTACTTGATATGTGGACCGGTTTAGTCACCTTGGACGTGCTTGCGGTAACCATGTCAACCCGAGTTTTGGACCCATTATTGTTTCTAGATTAAAAAAAAACTAAAAAGCCTTCAATCGTCAAAATTTGGACTTGAAAATAGTCCAATGGTACAAAGAACCATTTCCCTGCAAGAAGCTCTCTTGGGGATTTTTAAAATGGAATGATGGGTCTCGTAGTTCCTCACAATAATAGTGTTATGACATTCTCTATGTACTTAGGAAAAGGAAAAAAGGATGGATGCAATCGAGAGAATTTCTAGGGAGGTCACCCTTCCTAGTACTACTTTGGCCCAAGAACACTTTACTGCGGGAGTTATGATGGGATCCGGTGCATTAGTGCTGGTATGATAGCATTCGTTAGTATATCCCATGCAATCGCATATATCCTATTCCCGAAAACTCAAGGGATCATTCGATGTGGGTCCTACTTGATATGTGGACCGGTTTAGTCACCTTGGACGTGCTTCGGTAACCATGTCAACCCGAGTTTTGGACCCATTATTGTTTCTAGATTAAAAAAAACTAAAAAGCCTTCAAACGTCAAAATTTGGACTTGAAAATAGTCCAATGGTACAAAGAACCATTTCCCTGCAAGAAGCTCTCTTGGGGCTTTTTAAAATGGAATGATGGGTCTCGTAGTTCCTCACAATAATAGTGTTATGACATTCTCTATGTACTTAGGAAAAGGAAAAAAAAAGCGGGATGGATGCAAATCGAGGAATTTCTAGGAGGTCACCCTTCCTAGTACTACTTTGGCCCAAGAACACTTTACTGCGGGAGTTATGATGGGATCCGGTGCATTAGTGCTGGTATGATTGCATCCGTTAGTATATCCCATGCAATCCCATATATCCTTTTTCGGAAATCTCAAAGGATAATTCGATGTGGGTCCCACTTGATATATGAACCGGTTTATTCACCTTGAACGTGCTTGCGAGGAGCCTGTCGAAATAGAGTTTTGGACCTATAATTGTCTCTGGATAAAATAAACCCGAAAACGCTTCGAACGTCAAAATTTGGAGTTGAGAATGATCGAATGAATCGAAGACCCATTAGCCTGCAAGAAGCACTCCTGGGGCTTTTTAAAATGGTAAAATGGGTCACTTAGTTCCTCACAGTAAAAGACACTACAAGAAATATGGGTATTAATAGCACTAAAAGATAGCTCAATTTTAGCAAGTGTTATTAAATATATTTTTGTCGACTGAGTTTGAATATGATAGCACTTAAAAAGAGGGAGGGATGCAACACGAGGACTTCGCGGGAGGTCACCCATCCTAGTACTACTTTTGCTCAAGCACACATAAGTTCTGATATCCTGTGAATTAGTGCTGGTATGATCGCATATATCCTATTCCCGAAAACTCAAGGTATCATTCGATTTGGGTCCTACTTGATATGTGGACCGGTTTAGTCACCTTGGACGTGCTTGCGGTAACCATGTTAAACCTAGTTTTGGACTTATTATTGTTTCTAGATTAAAAAAAAAACTAAAAAGCCTTCAAACGTCAAAATTTAGACTTGAAAATAGTCCAATGGTATGTAGACCCATTTCCCTGCAAGAAGCTCTCTTGGGGGTTTTTAAAATGGTATTATGGGTCTCGTAGTTCCTCACAATGAAAGTGTTATGACATTCTCTATGTGCTTATGAAAAGAAAAAAAGTTGGAGCGATGTAAATCGAGGAATTTCTAGGAGTTCACCCTTCCTAGTACTACTTTGGCCCAAGAACACTTTACTGCGGGAGTTATGATGGGATCTGGTGCATTAGTGCTGGTATGATTGCATTCGTTAGTATATCCCATGCAATTGCATATATCCTTTTTCTGAAATCTCAAAGGATAATTTGATTTGGGTCCCACTTGATATGTGAACCGGTTTATTCACCTTGAACGTGCTTGCGAGGACCATGTCGAAATAGAGTTTTGGGCCTATAATTGTCTCTGGATAAAATAAACACGAAAACCCTTTGAACGTCAAAATTTGGAGTTGAGAATGATCGAATGGGAACGAAGACCCATTACCCCCAAAGCTCTCCTGGGCTTTTTAAATGGTATATGGGTCACTTAGTTCCTCACAGTAAAAGACACTACAAGAAATATGGGTTTTAATAGCATTAAAAGATATCTCAATTTTAGCAAGTGTTATTAAATATATTTTTGTTGACTGAGTTTGAATATGATAGCACTTAAAAAGAGGGAGGGATGCAACACGAGGACTTTCGGGAGGTCACCCATCCTAGTACTACTTTTGCTCAAGCACACATAATTGCGGAGTTCTGATGGGATCATGTGCATTAGTGCTGGTATGATAGCATTCGTTAGTATATCCCATGGCATATATCCTATTCCCGAAACTCAAGGGATCATTTGATGTGGGTCCTACTTGATATGTGGACCGGTTTAGTCACCTTGGACGTGCTTGCGGTAACCATGTCAACCCGAGTTTTGGACCCATTATTGTTTCTAGATTAAAAAAAAACTAAAAAGCCTTCAATCGTCAAAATTTGGACTTGAAAATAGTCCAATGGTACAAAGAACCATTTCCCTGCAAGAAGCTCTTGGGATTTTAAAATGGTATTATGGGTCTCGTAGTTCCTCACAATAATAGTGTTATGACATTCTCTATGTATTTAAAAGGAAAAAAAAGCGGGAGGGATGCAATTCGAGGAATTTCTGAGGTCACCCTTCCTAGTACTACTTTGGCCCAAGAACACTTTACTGCGGGAGTTCTGATGGGATCCGGTGCATTAGTGCTGGTATGATAGCATTCGTTAGTATATCCCATGCAATCGCATATATCCTTTCCCGAAAACTCAAGGATCATTCGATGTGGGTCCTACTTGATATGTGGAACGGTTTAGTCACCTTGGACGTGCTTGCGGTACCATGTCAACCGAGTTTTGGACCCATTATTGTTTCTAGATTAAAAAAACTAAAAAGCCTTCAAACGTCAAAATTTGGACTTGAAATAGTCCAATGGTACGAAGACCCATTTCCCTGCCAGAAGCTCTCTTAGGGCTTTTTAAAATGGTATTATGGGTCTCGTAGTTCCTCACAATAAAAGTGTTATGACATTCTCTATGTACTTAGGAAAAGGAAAAAAAAAGTGGGAGGGATGCAATTCGAGGAATTTCTGGGAGGTCACCCTTCCTAGTACTACTTTGGCCCAAGAACACTTTACTGCGGAGTTATGATGGGATCCGGTGCATTAGTGCTGGTATGATTGCATCCAGTATATCCCATGCAATCGCATATATCCTTTTCGAAATCTCAAAGGATAATTGATGTGGGTCCCACTTGATATGTGAACCGGTTTATTCACCTTGAACGTGCTTGCGAGGACCGTCGAAATAGAGTTTTGGACCTATAATTGTCTCTGGATAAAATAAACCCAAAACCCTTCGAACGTCAAAATTTGGAGTTGAGAATGATCGAATGGACCGAAGACCCATTGCCCTGCAAGAAGCTCTCCTGGGGCTTTTTAAAATGGTATTATGGGTCACTTAGTTCCTCACAGTAAAAGACACTACAAGAAATATGGGTATTAATAGCACTAAAAGATAGCTCAATTTTAGCAAGTGTTATTAAATATATTTTTGTTGACTGAGTTTGAATATGATAGCACTTAAAAAGAGGGAGGGATGCAACACGAGGACTTCGCGGGAGGTCACCCATCCCTAGTACTACTTTTGCTCAAGCACACATAATTGCGGAGTTCTGATGGGATCCTGTGAATTAGTGCATGATCGCATATATCCTATTCCCGAAAACTCAAGGAATCATTCGATGTGGGTCCTACTTGATATGTGGACCGGTTTAGTCACCTTGGACGTGCTTTCGGTAACAATGTCAAACCGAGTTTTGGACCCATTATTGTTTCTAGATTAAAAAAAAACCTAAAAAGCCTTCAAACGTCAAAATTTAGACTCGACAATGGTCCAATGGTATGTAGACCCATTTCAAAGCTCTCTTGGGGTTTTTAAAATGGTATTATGGGTCTCGTAGTTCCTCACAATAAAAGTGTTATGACATTCTCTATGTGCTTGGGAAAAAAAAAAAGTGGAGGGATGTAAATCGAGGAATTTCTAGGAGGTCACCCTTCCTAGTACTACTTTGGCCCAAGAACACTTTATGCGGGAGTTATGATGGGATCCGGTGCATTAGTGCTGGTATGATTGCATTCGTTAGTATATCCCATGCAATCGCATATATCCTTTTCTGAAATCTCAAAGGATAATTTGATGTGGGTCCCACTTGATATGTGAACCGGTTTATTCACCTTGAACGTGCTTGCGAGACCATGTCGAAATAGAGTTTTGGACCTATAATTGTCTCTGGATAAAATAAAAACCGAAAACCCTTCGAACGTCAAAATTTGGAGTTGAGAATGATCGAATGGAACGAAGACCCATTACCTGCAAGAAGCTCTCCTAGGGCTTTTAAAATGGTATTATGGGTCACTTAGTTCCTCACAGTAAAAGACACTACAAGAAATATGGTTTTAATAGCATTAAAAGATTCAATTTTAGCAAGTGTTATTAAATATATTTTTGTTGACTGAGTTTGAATATGATAGCACTTAAAAAGAGGGAGGGATGCAACACGAGGACTTCGCGGGAGGTCACCCATCCTAGTACTACTTTTGCTCAAGCACACATAATTGCGGAGTTCTGATGGGATCATGTGCATTAGTGCTGGTATGATAGCATCCGTTAGTATATCCCATGCAATCGCATATATCCTATTCCCGAAAACTCAAGGGATCATTCGATGTGGGTCCTACTTGATATGTGGACCGGTTTAGTCACCTTGGACGTGCTTGCGGTAACCATGTCAAACCGAGTTTTGGACCCATTATTGTTTCTAGATTAAAAAAACTAAAAAGCCTTCAAACGTCAAAATTTAGACTTGAAAATGGTCCAATGGTACAAAGACCCTGCAAGAAGCTCTTAGGGATTTTTAAAATGGTATTATGGGTCTCGTAGTTCCTCACAATAAAAGTGTTATGACATTTTCTATGTACGTAGGAAAAGGAAAAAAAAAGTGGGAGGGATGCAATTCGAGGAATTTCTGGGAGGTCACCCTTCCTAGTACTACTTTCGCCCAAGAACACTTTACTGCGGGAGTTCTGATGGGATCCGGTGCATTAGTGCTGGTATGATCGCATCCGTTAGTATATCCCATGCAATCGCATATATCCTTTCTCGAAACTCAAGGATAATTGATGTGGGTCCCACTTGATATGTGACCGGTTTAGTCACCTTGGACGTGCTTGCGGTAACCATGTCTAGTTTTGGACCCATTATTGTTTCTAGATTATAAAAAAAAACTAAAAAGCCTTCAAACGTCAAAATTTGGACTTGAAAATGGTCCAATGGTACAAAGACCCATTTCCTGCAAGAAGCTCTCTTAGGGCTTTTTAAAATGGTATTATGGGTCTCGTAGTTCCTCACAATAAAGTGTTATGAGCATTTTCTATGTATTTAGAAAAGGAAAAAGTGGGAGGGATGCAATCGAGGAATTTCTAGGAGGTCACCCTTCCTAGTACTACTTTTGCCCAAGAACACTTTATGCGGGAGTTCTGATGGGATCCGGTGCATTAGTGCTGGTATGATCGCATCCGTTAGTATATCCCATGCAATCCCATATATCCTTTTTCGGAAATCTCAAAGGATAATTCGATGTGGGTCCCACTTGATATATGAACCGGTTTATTCACCTTGAACGTGCTTGCGAGGACCTGAAATAGAGTTTTGGACCTAAATTGTCTCTGGATAAAATAAACCGAAAACCCTTCGAACGTCAAAATTTGGAGTTGAGAATGATCGAATGAATCGAAGACCCATTAGCCTGCAAGAAGCACTCCTGGGGCTTTTTAAAATGGTAAAATGGGTCACTTAGTTCCTCACAGTAAAAGACACTACAAGAAATATGGGTATTAATAGCACTAAAAGATAGCTCAATTTTAGCAAGTGTTATTAAATATATTTTTGTCGACTGAGTTTGAATATGATAGCACTTAAAAAGAGGGAGGGATGCAACACGAGGACTTCGCGGGAGGTCACCCATCCTAGTACTACTTTTGCTCAAGCACACATAATTGCGGAGTTCTGATGGGATCCTGCATTAGTGCTGGTATGATCGCATATATCCTATTCCCGAAAACTCAAGGTATCATTCGATTTGGGTCCTACTTGATATGTGGACCGGTTTAGTCACCTTGGACGTGCTTGCGGTAACCATGTTAAACCTAGTTTTGGACCCATTATTGTTTCTAGATTAAAAAAAAACTTAAAAGCCTTCAAACGTCAAAATTTAGACTCGACAATGGTCCAATGGTATGTAGACCCATTTCCCTGCCAGAAGCTCTCTTAGGGCTTTTTAAAATGGTATTATAGGTCTCGTATTTCCTCACAATAAAAGTGTTATGACATTTTCTATGTACGTAGGAAAAAAAAAAAAGTGTGAGGGATGTAAATTCGAGGAATTTCTAGGAGGTCACCCCCTAGTACTACTTTGGCCCAAGAACACTTTACTGCGGGAGTTATGATGGGATCTGGTGCATTAGTGCTGGTATGATTATTCGTTAGTATATCCCATGCAATCGCATATATCCTTTTTTCGAAATCTCAAAGGATAATTTGATGTGGGTCCCACTTGATATGTGAACCGGTTTATTCACCTTGAACGTGCTTGCGGACCATGTCGAAATAGAGTTTTGGACCTATAATTGTCTCTGGATAAAATAAACCGAAAACCCTTCGAACGTCAAAATTTGGAGTTGAGAATATCGAATGGAATGAAGACCCATTACCTGCAAGAAGCTCTCCGGGGCTTTTTAAAATGGTATTATGGGTCACTTAGTTCCTCACAGTAAAAGACACTACAAGAAATATGGGTTTTAATAGCATTAAAAGATATCTCAATTTTAGCAAGTGTTATTAAATATATTTTTGTTGACTAAGTTTGAATATGATAGCACTTAAAAAGAGGGAGGGATGCAACACGAGGACTTCGCGGGAGGTCACCCATCCTAGTACTACTTTTGCTCTAGCACACATAATTGCGGAGTTCTGATGGGATCATGTGCATTAGTGCTGGTATGATAGCATTCGTTAGTATATCCCATGCAATCGCATATATCCTATTCCCGAAAACTCAAGGGATCATTCGATGTGGGTGAAACAAGATATAATGGAAAGGTGATAGTGTTACCTCAAGGATTGGAGAATATCATTCTCTATGTGCTTATGAAAAAGAAAAAAAAAGTTGGAGCGATGTAAATCGAGGAATTTCTAGGAGTTCACCCTTCCTAGTACTACTTTGGCCCAAGAACACTTTACTGCGGGAGTTATGATGGGATCTGGTGCATTAGTGCTGGTATGATTGCATTCGTTAGTATATCCCATGCAATTGCATATATCCTTTTTCTGAAATCTCAAAGGATAATTTGATGGGATCATGTGCATTAGTGCTGGTATGATAGCATTCGTTAGTATATCCCATGCAATCGCATATATCCTATTCCCGAAAACTCAAGGGATCATTTGATGTGGGTCCTACTTGATATGTGGACCGGTTTAGTCACCTTGGACGTGCTTGCGGTAACCATGTCAACCCGAGTTTTGGACCCATTATTGTTTCTAGATTAAAAAACCTAAAAAGCCTTCAAACGTCAAAATTTAGACTCGACAATGGTCCAATGGTATGTAGACCCATTTCCCTGCAAGAAGCTCTCTTAGGGCTTTTTAAAATGGTATTATGGGTCTCGTAGTTCCTCACAATAAAAGTGTTATGACATTCTCTATGTACTTATGAAAAAGAAAATAAAAGTTGGAGGGATGTAAATCGAGGAATTTCTAGGAGGTCACCCTTCCTAGTACTACTTTGGCCCAAGAACACTTTACTGCGGGAGTTATGATGGGATCTGGTGCATTAGTGCTGGTATGATTGCATTCGTTAGTATATCCCATGCAATTGCATAAATCCTTTTTCTGAAATCTCAAAGGATAATTTGATGTGGGTCCCACTTGATATGTGAACCGGTTTATTCACCTTGAACGTGCTTGCGAGGACCATGTCGAAATAGAGTTTTGGACCTATAATTGTCTCTGGATAAAATAAACCCGAAAACCCTTCGAACGTCAAAATTTGGAGTTGAGAATGATCGAATGGAACGAAGACCCATTACCCTGCAAGAAGCTCTCCTGGGGCTTTTTAAAATGGTATTATGGGTCACTTAGTTCCTCACAGTAAAAGACACTACAAGAAATATGGGTATTAATAGCACTAAAAGATATCTCAATTTTAGCAAGTGTTATTAAATATATTTTAGTTGACTGAGTTTGAATATGATAGCACTTAAAAAGAGGGAGGGATGCAACACGAGGACTTCGCGGGAGGTCACCCATCCTCGTACTACTTTTGCTCAAGCACACATAATTGCGGAGTTCTGATGGGATCCTGTGAATTAGTGCTGGTATGATCGCATCCATTAGTATATCCCATGTAATTGCATATATCCTATTCCCGAAAACTCAAGGTATCATTCGATTTGGGTCCTACTTGATATGTGGACCGGTTTAGTCACCTTGGACGTGCTTGCGGTAACCATGTTAAACCTAGTTTTGGACCCCTTATTGTTTCTAGATTAAAAAAAAACCTGAAAAGCCTTCAAACGTCCAAATTTAGATTCGACAATGGTCCAATGGTATGTAGACCCATTTCCCTGCCAGAAGTTCTCTTAGGGCTTTTTAAAATGGTATTATAGGTCTCATATTTCCTCACAATAAAAGTGTTATGACATTTTCTATGTACGTAGGAAAAGGAAAAAAAAAGTGGGAGGGATGCAATTCGAGGAATTTCTTGGAGGTCACCCTTCCTAGTACTACTTTCGCCCAATAACACTTTATTGCGGGAGTTATAATGGGATCCGGTGCATTAGTGCTGGTATGATTGCATCCGTTAGTATATCCCATGCAATCCCATATATCCTTTTTCTGAAATCTCAAAGGATAATTCGATGTGGGTCCCACTTGATATGTGAACCGGTTTATTCACCTTGAACGTGCTTGCAAGGACCATGTCGAAATAGAGTTTTGGACCTATAATTGTCTCTGGATAAAATTAACCCGAAAACCCTTCGAACGTCAAAATTTGGAGTTGAGAATGATCGAATGGAACGAAGACCCATTACCCTGCAAGAAGCTCTCCTGGGGCTTTTTAAAATGGTATTATGGGTCACTTAGTTCCTCACAGTAAAAGACACTACAAGAAATATGGGTACTAATAGCTCTAAAAGATAGCTCAATTTTAGCAAGTGTAATTAAATATATTTTTGCTGACTGAGTTTGAATATGATAGCACTTAAAAAGAGGGAGGGATGCAACACGAGGACTTCGCGGGAGGTCACCCATCCTAGTACTACTTTTGCTCAAGCACACATAATTGCGGAGTTCTGATGGGATCCTGTGAATTAGTGCTGGTATGATCGCATCCGTTAGTATATCCCATGTAATTGCATATATCCTATTCCCGAAAACTCAAGGTATCATTCGATTTGGGTCCTACTTGATATGTGGACCGGTTTAGTCACCTTGGACGTGCTTTCGGTAACAATGTCAAACTGAGTTTTGGACCCATTATTGTTTCTAGATTAAAAAAAAGCCTAAAAACCCTTCAAACGTCCAAATTTAGACTCGACAATGGTCCAATGGTATGTAGACCCATTTCCCTGCCAGAAGCTCTCTTAGGGCTTTTTAAAATGGTATTATAGGTCTTGTATTTCCTCACAATAAAAGTGTTATGACATTTTCTATGTACGTAGGAAAAGGAAAAAAAAAGTGGGAGGGATGCAATTCTAGGAATTTCTGGGAGGTCACCCTTCCTAGTACTACTTTCGCCCAAGAACACTTAACTGCGGGAGTTCTGATGGGATCCGGTGCATTAGTGCTGGTATGATTGCATTCGTTAGTATATCCCATGCAATCGCATATATCCTTTTTCTGAAATCTCAAAGGATAATTTGATGTGGGTCCCACTTGATATGTGAACCGGTTTATTCACCTTGAACGTGCTTGCAAGGACCATGTCGAAATAGAGTTTTCGACCTATAATTGTCTCTGGATAAAATTAACCCGAAAACCCTTCGAACGTCAAAATTTGGAGTTGAGAATGATCGAATGGAACGAAGACCCATTACCCTGCAAGAAGCTCTCCTGGGGCTTTTTAAAATGGTATTATGGGTCACTTAGTTCCTCACAGTAAAAGACACTACAAGAAATATGGGTACCAATAGCTCTAAAAGATAGCTTAATTTTAGCGAGTGTTATTAAATATATTTTTGTTGACTGAGTTTGAATATGACAGCTCTTAAAAGAGGGAGGGATGCAACACGAGGACTTCGCGGGATGTCACCCATCCTAGTACTATTTTTGCTCAAGCACACATAATTGCGGAGTTCTGATGGGATCATGTGCATTAGTGCTGGTATGATAGCATCCGTTAGTATATCCCATGCAATCCCATATAACCTATTCCAGAAAACTCAAGGGATCATTCGATGTGGGTCCTACTTGATATGTGGACCGGTTTAGTCACCTTGGACGTGCTTTCGGTAACAATGTCAAACTGAGTTTTGGACCCATTATTGTTTCTAGATTAAAAAAAAACCTAAAAAGCCTTCAAACGTCAAAATTTAGACTCGACAATGGTCCAATGGTATGTCGACCCATTTCCCTGCCAGAAGCTCTCTTAGGGCTTTTTAAAATGGTATTATGGGTCTCGTAGTTCCTCACAATAAAAGTGTTATGACATTCTCTATGTACTTATGAAAAAGAAAATAAAAGTTGGAGGGATGTAAATCGAGGAATTTCTAGGAGGTCACCCTTCCTAGTACTACTTTGGCCCAAGAGCACTTTACTGCGGGAGTTATGATGGGATACGGTGCATTAGTGCTGGTATGATTCCATTCGTTAGTATATCCCATGCAATCGCATAAATCCTTTTTCTGAAATCTCAAAGGATAATTTGATGTGGGTCCCACTTGATATGTGAACCGGTTTATTCACCTTGAACGTGCTTGCAAGGACCATGTCGAAATAGAGTTTTGGACCTATAATTGTCTCTGGATAAAATTAACCCGAAAACCCTTCGAACGTCAAAATTTGGAGTTGAGAATGATCGAATGGAACGAAGACCCATTACCCTGCAAGAAGCTCTCCTGGGGCTTTTTAAAATGGTATTATGGGTCACTTAGTTCCTCACAGTAAAAGACACTACAAGAAATATGGGTACTAATAGCTCTGAAAGATAGCTCAATTTTAGCAAGTGTAATTAATTATATTTTTGCTGACTGAGTTTGAATATGATAGCACTTAAAAAGAGGGAGGGATGCAACACGAGGACTTCGCGGGAGGTCACCCATCCTAGTACTACTTTTGCTCAAGCACACATAATTGCGGAGTTCTGATGGGATACTGTGCATTAGTGCTAGTATGATAGCATCCGTTAGTATATACCATGCAATCGCATATATCCTATTCCCGAAAACTCAGAGAATCATTCGATGTGGGTCCTACTTGATATGTGGACCGGTTTAGTCACCTTGGACGTGCTTTCGGTAACAATGTCAAACTGAGTTTTGGACCCATTATTGTTTCTAGATTAAAAAAAAACCTAAAAAGCCTTCAAACGTCCAAATTTAGACTCGACAATGGTCCAATGGTATGTAGACCCATTTCCCTGCCAGAAGCTCTCTTAGGGCTTTTTAAAATGGTATTATAGGTCTCGTATTTCCTCACAATAAAAGTGTTATGACATTTTCTATGTACGTAGGAAAAGGAAAAAAAAGTGGGAGGGATGCAATTCGAGGAATTTCTTGGAGGTCACCCTTCCTAGTACTACTTTCGCCCAAGAACACTTTACTGCGGGAGTTCTGATGGGATCCGGTGCATTAGTGCTGGTATGATTGCATTCGTTAGTATATCCCATGCAATCGCATATATCCTTTTCTGAAATCTCAAAGGATAATTTGATGTGGGTCCCACTTGATATGTGAACCGGTTTATTCACCTTGAACGTCTTGGAGGACCATGTCGAAATAGAGTTTTGGACCTATAATTGTCTCTGGATAAAATAAACCCGAAAACCCTTCGAACGTCAAAATTTGGAGTTGAGAATGATCGAATGGAACGAAGACCCATTGCCCTGCAAGAAGCTCTCCTAGGGCTTTTTAAAATGGTATTATGGGTCACTTAGTTCCTCACAGTAAAAGACACTACAAGAAATATGGGTATTAATAGCACTAAAAGATAGCTCAATTTTAGCAAGTGTTATTAAATATATTTTTGTTGACTGAGTTTGAATATGACAGCTCTTAAAAAGAGGGAGGGATGCAACACGAGGACTTCGCGGGAGGTCACCCATCCTAGTACTACTTTTGCTCAAGCACACATAATTGCGGAGTTCTGATGGGATCATGCGCATTAGTGCTGGTATGATAGCATCCGTTAGTATATCCCATGCAATCGCATATATCCTATTCCCGAAAACTCAAGGGATCATTCGATGTGGGTCCTACTTGATATGTGGACCGGTTTAGTCACCTTGGACGTGCTTTCGTAACAATGTCAAACCGAGTTTTGGACCCATTATTGTTTCTAGATTAAAAAAACCTAAAAAGCCTTCAAACGTCAAAATTTAGACTCGACAATGGTCCAATGGTATGTAGACCCATTTCCTTGCCAGAAGCTCTCTTAGGGCTTTTTAAAATGGTATTATAGGTCTCGTATTTCCTCACAATAAAAGTGTTATGACATTCTCTATGTACTTAGAAAAGAAAAAAAAAAGTGGGGGGATGCAATTCGAGGAATTTCTGGGAGGTCACCCTTCCTAGTACTACTTTCGCCCAAGAACACTTATCTGCGGAGTTCTGATGGGATCCGGTGCATTAGTGCTGGTATGATTGCATTCGTTAGTATATCCCATGCAATCGCATAATCTTTTTCTGAAATCTCAAAGGATAATTTGATGTGGGTCCCACTTGATATGTGAACCGGTTTATTCACCTTGAACGTGCTTGCGAGGACCATGTCGAAATAGAGTTTTGGACCTATAATTGTCTCTGGATAAAATAAACCCGAAAACCTTCGAACGTCAAAATTTGGAGTTGAGAATGATCGAATGGAACGAAGACCCATTACCCCCGCAAAGCTCTCCGGGGCTTTTTAAAATGGTATTATGGGTCACTTAGTTCCTCACAGTAAAAGACACTACAAGAAATATGGGTATTAATAGCACTAAAAGATAACTCAATTTTAGCAAGTGTTATTAATTATATTTTTGTTGACTGAGTTTGAATATGATAGCACTTAAAAAGAGGGAGGGATGCAACACGAGGACTTCGCGGGAGGTCACCCATCCTAGTACTACTTTTGCTCAAGCACACATAATTGCGGAGTTCTGATGGGATCATGTGCATTAGTGCTGGTATGATAGCATCCGTTAGTATATCCCATGCAATCGCATATCCTATTCCCGAAAACTCAAGGAACATTCGATGTGGGTAGTACTTGATATGTGGACCGGTTTAGTCACCTTGGACGTGCTTTCGGTAACAATGTCAAACCGAGTTTTGGACCCATTATTGTTTCTAGATTAAAAAAAAACCTAAAAAGCCTTCAAACGTCAAAATTTAGACTCGACAATGGTCCAATGGTATGTAGACCCATTTCCCTGCCAGAAGCTCTCTTAGGGCTTTTTAAAATGGTATTATAGGTCTCGTATTTCCTCACAATAAAAGTGTTATGACATTTTCTATGTACGTAGGAAAAGGAAAAAAAAAGTGGGAGGGATGCAATTCGAGGAATTTCTGGGAGGTCACCCTTCCTAGTACTACTTTCGCCCAAGAACACTTAACTGCGGGAGTTCTGATGGGATCCGGTGCATTAGTGCTGGTATGATTGCATTCGTTAGTATATCCCATGCAATCGCATATATCCTTTTCTGAAATCTCAAAGGATAATTTGATGTGGGTCCCACTTGATATGTGAACCGGTTTATTCACCTTGAACGTTCTTGCGAGGACCATGTCGAGATAGAGTTTTGGACCTATAATTGTCTCTGGATAAAATAAACCCGAAAACCCTTCGAACGTCAAAATTTGGAGTTGAGAATGATCGAATGAAACGAAGACCCATTGCCCTGCAAGAAGCTCTCCTAGGGCTTTTTAAAATGGTATTATGGGTCACTTAGTTCCTCGTAGTAAAAGACACTACAAGAAATATGGGTATTAATAGCAATAAAAGATAGCTCAATTTTAGCAGGTGTTATTAAATATATTTTTGTTGACTGAGTTTGAATATGATAGCACTAAGAAAAAGGGAGGGATGCAACACGAGGACTTCGCGGGAGGTCACCCATCCTAGTACTACTTTTGCTCAAGCACACATAATTGCGGAGTTCTGATGGGATCATGTGCATTAGTGCTGGTATGATAGCATCCGTTAGTATATCCCATGCAATCGCATATATCCTATTCCCGTAAACTCAAGGGATCATTCGATGTGGGTCCTACTTGATATGTGGACCGGTTTAGTCACCTTGGACGTGCTTTCGGTAACAATGTCAAACCGAGTTTTGGACCCATTATTGTTTCTAGATTAAAAAAAAACCTAAAATGCCTTCAAACGTCAAAATTTAGACTCGACAATGGTCCAATGGTATGTAGACCCATTTCCCTGCCAGAAGCTCTCTTAGGGCTTTTTAAAATGGTATTATAGGTCTCGTATTTCCTCACAATAAAAGTGTTATGACATTTTCTATGTACGTAGGAAAAGGAAAAAAAAAGTGGGAGGGATGCAATTCGAGGAATTTCTTGGAGGTCACCCTTCCTAGTACTACTTTCGCCCAATAACACTTTACTGCGGGAGTTCTGATGGGATCCGGTGCATTAGTGCTGGTATGATTGCATTCGTTAGTATATCCCATGCAATCGCATATATCCTTTTCTGAAATCTCAAAGCATAATTTGATGTGGGTCCCACTTGATATGTGAACCGGTTTATTCACCTTGAACGTGCTTGCAAGGACCATGTCGAAATAGAGTTTTGGACCTATAATTGTCTCTGGATAAAATTAACCCGAAAACCCTTCGAACGTCAAAATTTGGAGTTGAGAATGATCGAATGGAACGAAGACCCATTACCCTGCAAGAAGCTCTCCTGGGGCTTTTTAAAATGGTATTATGGGTCACTTAGTTCCTCACAGTAAAAGACACTACAAGAAATATGGGTACTAATAGCTCTAAAAGATAGCTCAATTTTAGCAAGTGTAATTAAATATATTTTTGCTGACTGAGTTTGAATATGATAGCACTTAAAAAGAGGGAGGGATGCAACACGAGGACTTCGCGGGAGGTCACCCATCCTAGTACTACTTTTGCTCAAGCACACATAATTGCGGAGTTCTGATGGGATACTGTGCATTAGTGCTAGTATGATAGCATCCGTTAGTATATACCATGCAATCGCATATATCCTATTCTCGAAAACTCAGAGAATCATTCGATGTGGGTCCTACTTGATATGTGGACCGGTTTAGTCACCTTGGACGTGCTTTCGGTAACAATGTCAAACTGAGTTTTGGACCCATTATTGTTTCTAGATTAAAAAAAACCCTAAAAAGCCTTCAAACGTCCAAATTTAGACTCGACAATGGTCCAATGGTATGTAGACCCATTTCCCTGCCAGAAGCTCTCTTAGGGCTTTTTAAAATGGTATTATAGGTCTCATATTTCCTCACAATAAAAGTGTTATGACATTTTCTATGTACGTAGGAAAAGGAAAAAAAAAGTGGGAGGGATGCAATTCGAGGAATTTCTGGGAGGTCACCCTTCCTAGTACTACTTTCGCCCAAGAACACTTTACTGCGGGAGTTCTGATGGGATCCGGTGCATTAGTGCTGGTATGATTGCATTCGTTAGTATATCCCATGCAATCGCATATATCCTTTTCTGAAATCTCAAAGGATAATTTGATGTGGGTCCCACTTGATATGTGAACCGGTTTATTCACCTTGAACGTTCTTGCGAGGACCATGTCGAAATAGAGTTTTGGACCTATAATTGTCTCTGGATAAAATAAACCCGAAAACCCTTCGAACGTCAAAATTTGGAGTTGAGAATAATCGAATGGATTGAAGACCCATTTCCCTGCAAGAAGCTCTCCTGGGGCTTTTTAAAATGGCATTATGGGTCACTTAGTTCCTCACAGTAAAAGACGCTACAAGAAATATGGGTATTAATAGCACTAAAAGATAGCTCAATTTTAGCGAGTGTTATTAAATATATTTTTGTTGACTGAGTTTGAATATGACAGCTCTTAAAAAGAGGGAGGGATGCAACACGAGGACTTCGCGGGAGGTCACCCATCCTAGTACTACTTTTGCTCAAGCACACATAATTGCGGAGTTCTGATGGGATCATGTGCATTAGTGCTGGTATGATAGCATCCGTTAGTATATCCCATGCAATCGCATATATCCTATTCCCAAAACTCAAGGGATCATTCGATGTGGGTCCTACTTGATATGTGGACCTATTAGTCACCTTGGACGTGCTGCAACAATGTCAAACCGAGTTTTGACCCATTATTGTTTCTAGATTAAAAAAACCTAAAAAGCCTTCAAACGTCAAAAACTTGTATTCGACAATGGTCCAATGGTATGTAGACCCATTTCTGCCGTAAGCTCTCCTAGGGCTTTTTTAAATGGTATATAGTCTCCTATTTCCTCACAATAAAAGTGTTATGACTTTTCTATGTACTTAGAAAAGGAAAAAAAAAAAAAAGTGGAGGGATGCAATTCGAGGAATTTATGGGAGGTCACCCTTCCTAGTACTACTTTCAAGAACACTTAACAAGCGGAGTTCTGATGGGATACGTGCATTAGTGCTGGTATGATTGCATTCGTTAGTATATCCCATGCAATCGCATATATCCTTTCTGAAATCTCAAAGGATAATTTGATGTGTCGGTCCCACTTGATATATGAACCGGTTTATTCACCTTGAACATGCTTGCGAGGGACCATGACGAAATAGAGTTTTGACCTATAATTCTCTGATAAAATAAACCCGAAAACCCTTCGAACGTCAAAATTTGGAGTCGAGAATGATCAAATAGAACGAAGACCCATTGCCATGCAAGAAGCTCTCCTAGGGATTTAAAATGTATTATTGGTCACTTAGTTCACAAGAAAAAGACACTACAAGAAATATGGGTATTAATAGCACTAAAAGATAGCTCAATTTTAGCAAGTGTTATTAAATATATTTTTGTTGACTGAGTTTGAATATGACAACTCTTAAAAAGAGGGAGGGATGCAACACGAGGACTTCATGCGGAGGTCACCCATCCTAGTACTACTTTTGCTCAAGCACACATAATTGCGGAGTTCTGATGGGATCATGTGCATTAGTGCTGGTATGATAGCATCCGTTAGTATATCCCATGCAATCGCATATATCCTATTCCCAAAAACTCAAGGGATCATTCGATGTGGGTCCTACTTGATATGTGGACCGGTTTAGTCACCTTGGACGTGCTTTCGGTAACAATGTCAAACCGAGTTTTGGACCCATTATTGTTTCTAGATTAAAAAAAAACCTAAAAGCCTTCAAACGACAAAATTTAGACTCGACAATGGTCCAATGACCCATTTCCTAAAGCTTCCTAGGCTTTTTAAAATGGTATTAGGTCTCCTATTTCCTCACAATAAAAGTGTTATGACATTCTCTATGTACTTAGGAAAAGGAAAAAAAAAAGTGGGAGGGATGCAATTCGAGAAATTTCTAGGAGGTCACCCTTCCTAGTACTACTTTCGCCCAAGAACACTTAACTGCGAGAGTTCTGATGGGATCCGGTGCATTAGTGCTGGTATGATTGCATTTGTTAGTATATCCCATGCACTCGCATATATCCTTTTCTGAAATCTCAAAGGATAATTTGATGTGGGTCCCACTTGATATGTGAACCGGTTTATTCACCTTGAACGTGCTTGCGAGGACCGTCGAAATAGAGTTTTGGACCTATAATTGTCTCTGGATAAAATAAACCCGAAAACCCTTCAACGTCAAAATTTGAGTTGAGAATGATCGAATGGAACGAAGACCCATTGCCCCCAAGAAGCTCTCCTGAGGATTTTTAAATGGTATTATTGGGTCACTTAGTTCCTCATAGGGGAATGACACTACAAGAAATATGGGTATTAATAGCACTAAAAGATAGCTCAATTTTATGCAAGTGTTATTAAATATATTTTTGTTGACTCGAGTTTGAATATAACAGGTCTTAAAAGAGGGAGGGATGCAACACGAGGACTTCGCGGGAGGTCACCCAACCTAGTACTACTTTTGCTCAAACACACATAATTGCGGAGTTTGATGGGATCATGTGCATTAGTGCTGGTATGATAGCATCCGTTAGTATATCCCATGCAATCGCATATATCCTATCCCGAAAACTCAAGGGATCATTCGATGTGGGTCCTACTTGATATGTGGACCGGTTTAGTCACCTTGGACGTGCTTTCGATCAATGTCAAACCGAGTTTTGGACCCATTATTGTTTCTAGATTAAAGAAAAACCTAAAAAGCCTTCAAACGTCAAAACTTAGACTCGACAATGGTCCAATGGTATGTAGACCCATTTCCCTGCCAGAAGCTCTCCTAGGGCTTTTTTAAATGGTATTATAGGTCTCCTATTTCCTCACAATAAAAGTGTTTGACATTCTCATGTACTTAGAAAAGGAAAAAAAGTGGGAGGATGCAATTGAGAATTTCTGGAGGTCACCCTTCCTACTACTTTCGCCCAAGAACACTTAATCGGAGAGTTCGATGGGATCCAGTGCATTAGTGCTGGTATGATTGCATTCGTTAGTATATCCCATGCAATCGCATATATCCTTTTCTGAAATCTCAAAGGATAATTTGATGTGGGTCCCACTTGATATATGAACCGGTTTATTCACCTTAAACGTGCTTGCGAGGACCATGTCGAAATAGAGTTTTGGACCTATAATTGTCTCTCGATAAAATAAACCCGAAAACCCTTCGAACGTCAAAATTTGGAGTTGAGAATGATCGAATGGAACGAAGACCCATTGCCCTGCAAGAAGCTCTCCTGGGGCTTTTTAAAATTGTATTATGGGTCACTTAGTTCCTCACAGTAAATGACACTACAAGAAATATGGGTATTAATAGCACTAAAAGATAGCTCAATTTTAGCAAGTGTTATTAAATATATTTTTGTTGACTGAGTTTGAATATAACAGCTCTTAAAAAGAGGGAGGGATGCAACACGAGGACTTCGCGGGAGGTCACCTATCCTAGTACTACTTTTGCTCAAGCACACATAATTGCGGAGTTCTGATGGGATCATGTGCATTAGTGCTGGTATGATGGCATCCGTTAGTATATCCCATGCAATCGCATATATCCTATTCCAGAAAACTCAAGGGATCATTCGATGTGGGTCCTACTTGATATGTGGACCGGTTTAGTCACCTTGGACATGCTTGCGGTAACAATATCAAACCGAGTTTTGGACCCATTATTGTTTCTAGATTAAAAAAAAACCTAAAAAGCCTTCAAACTTCAAAATTTAGACTCGACAATGGTCCATTGGTATGTAGGCCCATTTCCCTGCCAGAAGCTCTCTTAGGGCTTTTTAAAATGGCATTATAGGTCTCGTATTTCCTCACAATAAAAGTGTTATGCCATTCTCTATGTAGTTAGGAAAAGGAAAAAAAAAGTGGGAGGGATGCAATTCGAGGAATTTCTGGGAGGTCACCCTTCCTAGTACTACTTTCGCCCAAGAACACTTAACTGCGGGAGTTCTGATGGGATCCGGTGCATTAGTGCTGGTATGATTGCATTCGTTAGTATATCCCATGCAATCGCATATATCCTTTTCTGAAATCTCAAAGGATAATTTGATGTGGGTCCCACTTGATATATGAACCGGTTTATTCACCTTAAACGTGCTTGCGAGGACCATGTCGAAATAGAGTTTTGGACCTATAATTGTCTCTGGATAAAATAAACCCGAAAACCCTTCGAACGTCAAAATTTGGTGTTGAGAATGATCGAATGGAACGAAGACCCATTGCCCTGCAAGAAGCTCTCCTGTGGCTTTTTAAAATTGTATTATGGGTCACTTAGTTCCTCACAGTAAATGACACTACAAGAAATATGGGTATTAATAGCACTAAAAGATAGCTCAATTTTAGCAAGTGTTATTAAATATATTTTTGTTGACTGAGTTTGAATATAACAGCTCTTAAAAAGAGGGAGGGATGCAACACGAGGACTTCGCGGGAGGTCACCTATCCTAGTACTACTTTTGCTCAAGCACACATAATTGCGGAGTTCTGATGGGATCATGTGCATTAGTGCTGGTATGATAGCATCCGTTAGTATATCCCATGCAATCGCATATATCCTATTCCCGAAAACTCAAGGGATCATTCGATGTGGGTCCTACTTGATATGTGGACCGGTTTAGTCACCTTGGACATGCTTGCGGTAACAATATCAAACCGAGTTTTGGACCCATTATTGTTTCTAGATTAAAAAAAAACCTAAAAAGCCTTCAAACTTCAAAATTTAGACTCGACAATGGTCCATTGGTATGTAGGCCCATTTCCCTGCCAGAAGCTCTCTTAGGGCTTTTTAAAATGGCATTATAGGTCTCGTATTTCCTCACAATAAAAGTGTTATGCCATTCTCTATGTAGTTAGAAAAAGGAAAAAAAAAGTGGGAGGGATGCAATTCGAGGAATTTCTGGGAGGTCACCCTTCCTAGTACTACTTTCGCCCAAGAACACTTAACTGCGAGAGTTCTGATGGGATCCGGTGCATTAGTGCTGGTATGATTGCATTTGTTAGTATATCCCATGCACTCGCATATATCCTTTTCTGAAATCTCGAAGGATAATTTGATGTCGGTCCCACTTGATATGTGAATCGGTTTATTCACCTTGAACATGCTTGCGAGGACCATGTCGAAATAGAGTTTTGGACCTATAATTTTCTCTAGATAAAATAAACCCGAAAACCCTTCGAACGTCAAAATTTGGAGTTGAGAATGATCGAATGGAACGAAGACCCATTGCCCTGCAAGAAGCTCTCCTGGGGCTTTTTAAAATTGTATTATGGGTAACTTAGTTCCTCACAGTAAATGACACTACAAGAAATATGGGTATTAATAGCACTAAAAGATAGCTCAATTTTAGCAAGTGTTATTAAATATATTTTTGTTGACTGAGTTTGAATATAACAGCTCTTAAAAAGAGGGAGGGATGCAACACGAGGACTTCGCGGGAGGTCACCCAACCTAGTACTACTTTTGCTCAAACACACATAATTGCGGAGTTCTAATGGGATCAGGTGCATTAGTGCTGGTATGATAGCATCCGTTAGTATATCCCATGCAATCGCATATATCTTATTCCAGAAAACTCAAGGGATCATTCGATGTGGGTCCTACTTGATATGTGGACCGGTTTAGTCACCTTGGACGTGCTTTCGGTAACAATGTCAAACCGAGTTTTGGACCCATTATTGTTTCTAGATTAAAGAAAAACCTAAAAAGCCTTCAAACGACAAAACTTAGACTCGACAATGGTCCAATGGTATGTAGACCCATTTCCCTACCAGAAGCTCTCCTAGGGCTTTTTTAAATGGTATTATAGGTCTCCTATTTCCTCACAATAAAAGTGTTATGACATTCTCTATGTACTTAGGAAAAGGAAAAAAAAAAGTGGGAGGGATGCAATTCGAGAAATTTCTAGGAGGTCACCCTTCCTAGTACTACTTTCACCCAAGAACACTTAACTGCGAGAGTTCTGATGGGATCCGGTGCATTAGTGCTGGTATGATTGCATTTGTTAGTATATCCCATGCACTCGCATATATCCTTTTCTGAAATCTCGAAGGATAATTTGATGTCGGTCCCACTTGATATGTGAATCGGTTTATTCACCTTGAACATGCTTGCGAGGACCATGTCGAAATAGAGTTTTGGACCTATAATTTTCTCTAGATAAAATAAACCCGAAAACCCTTCGAACGTCAAAATTTGGAGTTGAGAATGATCGAATGGAACGAAGACCCATTGCCCTGCAAGAAGCTCTCCTAGGGATTTTTAAAATGGTATTATTGGTCACTTAGTTCCTCACAGTAAATGACACTACAAGAAATATGGGTATTAATAGCACTAAAAGATAGCTCAATTTTAGCAAGTGTTATTAAATATATTTTTGTTGACTGAGTTTGAATATAACAGTTCTTAAAAAGAGGGAGGGATGCAACACGAGGACTTCGCGGGAGGTCACCCAACCTAGTACTACTTTTGCTCAAACACACATAATTGCGGAGTTCTAATGGGATCAGGTGCATTAGTGCTGGTATGATAGCATCCGTTAGTATATCCCATGCAATCGCATATATCTTATTCCAGAAAACTCAAGGGATCATTCGATGTGGGTCCTACTTGATATGTGGACCGGTTTAGTCACCTTGGACATGCTTTCGATATCAATGTCAAACCGAGTTTTGGACCCATTATTGTTTCTAGATTAAAAAAAAACCTAAAAAGCCTTCAAACTTCAAAATTTAGACTCGACAATGGTCCATTGGTATGTAGGCCCATTTCCCTGCCAAAAGCTCTCTTAGGGCTTTTTAAAATGGCATTATAGGTCTCGTATTTCCTCACAATAAAAGTGTTATGCCATTCTCTATGTAGTTAGAAAAAGGAAAAAAAAAGTGGGAGGGATGCAATTCGAGGAATTTCTGGGAGGTCACCCTTCCTAGTACTACTTTCGCCCAAGAACACTTAACTGCGGGAGTTCTGATGGGATCCGGTGCATTAGTGCTGGTATGATTGCATTCGTTAGTATATCCCATGCAATCGCATATATCCTTTTCTGAAATCTCAAAGGATAATTTGATGTGGGTCCCACTTGATATATGAACCGGTTTATTCACCTTAAACGTGCTTGCGAGGACCTTGTCGAAATAGAGTTTTGGACCTATAATTGTCTCTGGATAAAATAAACCCGAAAACCCTTCGAACGTCAAAATTTGGAGTTGAGAATGATCGAATGGAACGAAGACCCATTGCCCTGCAAGAAGCTCTCCTGGGGCTTTTTAAAATTGTATTATGGGTAACTTAGTTCCTCACAGTAAATGACACTACAAGAAATATGGGTATTAATAGCACTAAAAGATAGCTCAATTTTAGCAAGTGTTATTAAATATATTTTTGTTGACTGAGTTTGAATATAACAGCTCTTAAAAAGAGGGAGGGATGCAACACGAGGACTTCGCGGGAGGTCACCCAACCTAGTACTACTTTTGCTCAAACACACATAATTGCGGAGTTCTGATGGGATCATGTGCATTAGTGCTGGTATGATAGCATCCGTTAGTATATCCCATGCAATCGCATATATCCTATTCCCAAAAACTCAAGGGATCATTCGATGTGGGTCCTACTTGATATGTGGACCGGTTTAGTCACCTTGGACGTGCTTTCGGTAACAATGTCAAACCGAGTTTTGGACCCATTATTGTTTCTAGATTAAAGAAAAACCTAAAAAGCCTTCAAACGACAAAACTTAGACTCGACAATGGTCCAATGGTATGTAGACCCATTTCCCTACCAGAAGCTCTCCTAGGGCTTTTTTAAATGGTATTATAGGTCTCCTATTTCCTCACAATAAAAGTGTTATGACATTTCTATGTACTTAGGAAAAGGAAAAAAAGTGGGAGGGATGCAATTCGAGAAATTTCTAGGAGGTCACCCTTCCTAGTACTACTTTCGCCCAAGAACACTTAACTGCGAGAGTTCTGATGGGATCCGGTGCATTAGTGCTGGTATGATTGCATTTGTTAGTATATCCCATGCACTCGCATATATCCTTTTCTGAAATCTCGAAGGATAATTTGATGTCGGTCCCACTTGATATGTGAACCGGTTTATTCACCTTGAACATGCTTGCGAGGACCATGTCGAAATAGAGTTTTGGACCTATAATTGTCTCTGGATAAAATAAACCCGAAAACCCTTCGAACGTCAAAATTTGGAGTTGAGAATGATCGAATGGAACGAAGACCCATTGCCCTGCAAGAAGCTCTCCTGGGGCTTTTTAAAATTGTATTATGGGTCACTTAGTTCCTCACAGTAAATGACACTACAAGAAATATGGGTATTAATAGCACTAAAAGATAGCTCAATTTTAGCAAGTGTTATTAAATATATTTTTGTTGACTGAGTTTGAATATAACAGCTCTTAAAAAGAGGGAGGGATGCAACACGAGGACTTCGCGGGAGGTCACCTATCCTAGTACTACTTTTGCTCAAGCACACATAATTGCGGAGTTCTGATGGGATCATGTGCATTAGTGCTGGTATGATAGCATCCGTTAGTATATCCCATGCAATCGCATATATCCTATTCCAGAAAACTCAAGGGATCATTCGATGTGGGTCCTACTTGATATGTGGACCGGTTTAGTCACCTTGGACATGCTTGCGGTAACAATATCAAACCGAGTTTTGGACCCATTATTGTTTCTAGATTAAAAAAAAACCTAAAAAGCCTTCAAACTTCAAAATTTAGACTCGACAATGGTCCATTGGTATGTAGGCCCATTTCCCTGCCAGAAGCTCTCTTAGGGCTTTTTAAAATGGCATTATAGGTCTCGTATTTCCTCACAATAAAAGTGTTATGCCATTCTCTATGTAGTTAGGAAAAGGAAAAAAAAAGTGGGAGGGATGCAATTCGAGGAATTTATGGGAGGTCACCCTTCCTAGTACTACTTTCGCCCAAGAACACTTAACTGCGGGAGTTCTGATGGGATCCGGTGCATTAGTGCTGGTATGATTGCATTCGTTAGTATATCCCATGCAATCGCATATATCCTTTTCTGAAATCTCAAAGGATAATTTGATGTGGGTCCCACTTGATATATGAACCGGTTTATTCACCTTAAACGTGCTTGCGAGGACCTTGTCGAAATAGAGTTTTGGACCTATAATTGTCTCTGGATAAAATAAACCCGAAAACCCTTCGAACGTCAAAATTTGGAGTTGAGAATGATCGAATGGAACGAAGACCCATTGCCCTGCAAGAAGCTCTCCTGGGGCTTTTTAAAATTGTATTATGGGTCACTTAGTTCCTCACAGTAAATGACACTACAAGAAATATGGGTATTAATAGCACTAAAAGATAGCTCAATTTTAGCAAGTGTTATTAAATATATTTTTGTTGACTGAGTTTGAATATAACAGCTCTTAAAAAGAGGGAGGGATGCAACACGAGGACTTCGCGGGAGGTCACCCAACCTAGTACTACTTTTGCTCAAACACACATAATTGCGGAGTTCTGATGGGATCATGTGCATTAGTGCTGGTATGATAGCATCCGTTAGTATATCCCATGCAATCGCATATATCTTATTCCCAAAAACTCAAGGGATCATTCGATGTGGGTCCTACTTGATATGTGGACCGGTTTAGTCACCTTGGACATGCTTTCGATATCAATGTCAAACCGAGTTTTGGACCCATTATTGTTTCTAGATTAAAGAAAAACCTAAAAAGCCTTCAAACGACAAAATTTAGACTCGACAATGGTCCAATGGTATGTAGACCTATTTCCCTGCCAGAAGCTCTCCTAGGGCATTTTAAATGGTATTATAGGTCTCCTATTTCCTCACAATAAAAGTGTTATGACATTCTCTATGTACTTAGGAAAAGGAAAAAAAAAGTGGGAGGGATGCAATTCGAGGAATTTATGGGAGGTCACCCTTCCTAGTACTACTTTCGCCCAAGAACACTTAACTGCGGGAGTTCTGATGGGATCCGGTGCATTAGTGCTGGTATGATTGCATTCGTTAGTATATCCCATGCAATCGCATATATCCTTTTCTGAAATCTCAAAGGATAATTTGATGTGGGTCCCACTTGATATATGAACCGGTTTATTCACCTTAAACGTGCTTGCGAGGACCATGTCGAAATAGAGTTTTGGACCTATAATTGTCTCTGGATAAAATAAACCCGAAAACCCTTCGAACGTCAAAATTTGGAGTTGAGAATGATCGAATGGAACGAAGACCCATTGCCCTGCAAGAAGCTCTCCTGGGGCTTTTTAAAATTGTATTATGGGTCACTTAGTTCCTCACAGTAAATGACACTACAAGAAATATGGGTATTAATAGCACTAAAAGATAGCTCAATTTTAGCAAGTGTTATTAAATATATTTTTGTTGACTGAGTTTGAATATGACAGCTCTTAAAAAGAGGGAGGGATGCAACACGAGGACTTCGCGGGAGGTCACCCATCCTAGTACTACTTTTGCTCAAACACACATAATTGCGGAGTTCTGATGGGATCATGTGCATTAGTGCTGGTATGATAGCATCCGTTAGTATATCCCATGCAATCGCATATATCTTATTCCCAAAAACTCAAGGGATCATTCGATGTGGGTCCTACTTGATATGTGGACCGGTTTAGTCACCTTGGACGTGCTTTCGATAACAATGTCAAACCGAGTTTTGGACCCATTATTGTTTCTAGATTAAAGAAAAACCTAAAAAGCCTTCAAACGTCAAAACTTAGACTCGACAATGGTCCAATGGTATGTAGACCCATTTCCCTGCCAGAAGCTCTCCTAGGGCATTTTTAAATGGTATTATAGGTCTCCTATTTCCTCACAATAAAAGTGTTATGACATTCTCTATGTACTTAGGAAAAGGAAAAAAAAAGTGGGAGGGATGCAATTCGAGGAATTTATGGGAGGTCACCCTTCCTAGTACTACTTTCGCCCAAGAACACTTAACTGCGGGAGTTCTGATGGGATCCGGTGCATTAGTGCTGGTATGATTGCATTCGTTAGTATATCCCATGCAATCGCATATATCCTTTTCTGAAATCTCAAAGGATAATTTGATGTGGGTCCCACTTGATATATGAACCGGTTTATTCACCTTAAACGTGCTTGCGAGGACCATGTCGAAATAGAGTTTTGGACCTATAATTGTCTCTGGATAAAATAAACCCGAAAACCCTTCGAACGTCAAAATTTGGAGTTGAGAATGATCGAATGGAACGAAGACCCATTGCCCTGCAAGAAGCTCTCCTGGGGCTTTTTAAAATTGTATTATGGGTCACTTAGTTCCTCACAGTAAATGGCACTACAAGAAATATGGGTATTAATAGCACTAAAAGATAGCTCAATTTTAGCAAGTGTTATTAAATATATTTTTGTTGACTGAGTTTGAATATGACAGCTCTTAAAAAGAGGGAGGGATGCAACACGAGGACTTCGCGGGAGGTCACCCAACCTAGTACTACTTTTGCTCAAACACACATAATTGCGGAGTTCTGATGGGATCATGTGCATTAGTGCTGGTATGATAGCATCCGTTAGTATATCCCATGCAATCGCATATATCCTATTCCCAAAAACTCAAGGGATCATTCGATGTGGGTCCTACTTGATATGTGGACCGGTTTAGTCACCTTGGACGTGCTTTCGGTAACAATGTCAAACCGAGTTTTGGACCCATTATTGTTTCTAGATTAAAGAAAAACCTAAAAAGCCTTCAAACGTCAAAACTTAGACTCGACAATGGTCCAATGGTATGTAGACCCATTTCCCTGCCAGAAGCTCTCCTAGGGCTTTTTTAAATGGTATTATAGGTCTCCTATTTCCTCACAATAAAAGTGTTATGACATTCTCTATGTACTTAGGAAAAGGAAAAAAAAAAGTGGGAGGGATGCAATTCGAGGAATTTATGGGAGGTCACCCTTCCTAGTACTACTTTCGCCCAAGAACACTTAACTGCGGGAGTTCTGATGGGATCCGGTGCATTAGTGCTGGTATGATTGCATTCGTTAGTATATCCCATGCAATCGCATATATCCTTTTCTGAAATCTCAAAGGATAATTTGATGTGGGTCCCACTTGATATATGAACCGGTTTATTCACCTTAAACGTGCTTGCGAGGACCATGTCGAAATAGAGTTTTGGACCTATAATTGTCTCTGGATAAAATAAACCCGAAAACCCTTCGAACGTCAAAATTTGGAGTTGAGAATGATCAAATGGAACGAAGACCCATTGCCATGCAAGAAGCTCTCCTAGGGATTTTTAAAATGGTATTATTGGTCACTTAGTTCCTCACAGTAAAAGACACTACAAGAAATATGGGTATTAATAGCACTAAAAGATAGCTCAATTTTAGCAAGTGTTATTAAATATATTTTTGTTGACTGAGTTTGAATATGACAGCTCTTAAAAGAGGGAGGGATGCAACACGAGGACTTCGCGGGATGTCACCCATCCTAGTACTATTTTTGCTCAAGCACACATAATTGCGGAGTTCTGATGGGATCATGTGCATTAGTGCTGGTATGATAGCATCCGTTAGTATATCCCATGCAATCGCATATATCCTATTCCCAAAAAGTCAAGGGATCATTCGATGTGGGTCCTACTTTATATGTGGACCGGTTTATTCACCTTGGACGTGCTTTCGCTAACAATGTCAAACCGAGTTTTGGACCCATTATTGTTTCTAGATTAAAGAAAAACCTAAAAAGCCTTCAAACGTCAAAACTTAGACTCGACAATGGTCCAATGGTATGTAGACCCATTTCCCTGCCAGAAGCTCTCCTAGGGCATTTTTAAATGGTATTATAGGTCTCCTATTTCCTCACAATAAAAGTGTTATGACATTCTCTATGTACTTAGGAAAAGGAAAAAAAAAAGTGGGAGGGATGCAATTCGAGGAATTTATGCAAGGTCACCCTTCCTAGTACTACTTTCGCCCAAGAACACTTAACTGCGGGAGTTCTGATGGGATCCGGTGCATTAGTGCTGGTATGATTACATTCGTTAGTATATCCCATGCAATCGCATATATCCTTTTCTGAAATCTCAAAGGATAATTTGATGTGGGTCCCACTTGATATATGAACCGGTTTATTCACCTTAAACGTGCTTGCGAGGACCATGTCGAAATAGAGTTTTGGACCTCTAATTGTCTCTGGATAAAATAAACCCGAAAACCCTTCGAACGTCAAAATTTGGAGTTGAGAATAATCGAATGGATTGAAGACCCATTTCCCTGCAAGAAGCTCTCCTGGGGCTTTTTAAAATGGCATTATGGGTCACGTAGTTCCTCACAGTAAAAGACGCTACAAGAAATATGGGTATTAATAGCACTAAAAGATAGCTCAATTTTAGCGAGTGTTATTAAATATATTTTTGTTGACTGAGTTTGAATATGACAGCTCTTAAAAGAGGGAGGGATGCAACACGAGGACTTCGCGGGATGTCACCCATCCTAGTACTACTTTTGCTCAAGCACACATAATTGCGGAGTTCTGATGGGATCATGTGCATTAGTGCTGGTATGATAGCATCCGTTAGTATATCCCATGCAATCCCATATAACCTATTCCAGAAAACTCAAGGGATCATTCGATGTGGGTCCTACTTGATATGTGGACCGGTTTAGTCACCTTGGACGTGCTTTCGGTAACAATGTCAAACCGTGTTTTTTACCCATTATTGTTTCTAGATTAAAAAAAACCTAAAAAGCCTTCAAATGTCAAAATTTAGACTCGAAAATGGTCCAATGGTATGTCGACCCATTTCCCTGCCAGAAGCTCTCTTAGGGCTTTTTAAAATGGTATTATAGGTCTCGTATTTCCTCACAATAAAAGTGTTATGACATTCTCTATGTACGTAGGAAAAGGAAAAAGAAAGTGGGAGGGATGCAATTCGAGGAATTTCTGGGAGGTCACCCTTCCTAGTACTACTTTCGCCCAAGAACACTTAACTGCGGGAGTTCTGATGGGATCCGGTGCATTAGTGCTAGTATGATTGCATTCGTTAGTATATCCCATGCAATCGCATATATCCTTTTCTGAAATCTCAAAGGATAATTTGATGTGGGTCCCACTTGATATGTGAACCGGTTTATTCACCTTGAAAGTTCTTGCGAAGACCATGTCGAAATAGAGTTTTGGACCTATAATTGTCTCTGGATAAAATAAACCCGAAAACCCTTCGAACGTCAAAATTTGGAGTTGAGAATGATCGAATGGAACGAAGACCCATTGCCCTGCAAGAAGCTCTCCTGGGGCTTTTTAAAATGGTATTATGGGTCACTTAGTTCCTCACAGTAAAAGACACTACAAGAAATATGGGTATTAATAGCAATAAAAGATAGCTCAATTTTAGCAAGTGTTATTAAATATATTTTTGTTGACTGAGTTTGAATATGATAGCACTAAGAAAAAGGGAGGGATGCAACACGAGGACTTCGCGGGAGGTCACCCATCCTAGTACTACTTTTGCTCAAGCACACATAATTGCGGAGTTCTGATGGGATCATGTGCATTAGTGCTGGTATGATAGCATCCGTTAGTATATCCCATGCAATCGCATATATCCTATTCCCGAAAACTCAAGGGATCATTCGATGTGGGTCGTACTTGATATGTGGACCGGTTTAGTCACCTTGGACGTGCTTTCGGTAACAATGTCAAACCGAGTTTTGGACCCATTATTGTTTCGAGATTAAAAAAAAACTAAAAAGCCGTCAAACGTCCAAATTTAGACTCGACAATGGTCCAATGGTATGTAGACCCATTTCCCTGCCAGAAGCTCTCTTAGGGCTTTTTAAAATGGTATTATAGGTCTTGTATTTCCTCACAATAAAAGTGTTATGACATTTTCTATGTACGTAGGAAAAGGAAAAAAAAAGTGGGAGGGATGCAATTCTAGGAATTTCTGGGAGGTCACCCTTCCTAGTACTACTTTCGCCCAAGAACACTTTACTGCGGGAGTTCTGATGGGATCCGGTGCATTAGTGCTGGTATGATTGCATTCGTTAGTATATCCCATGCACTCGCATATATCCTTTTCTGAAATCACAAAGGATAATTTGATGTGGGTCCCACTTGATATGTGAACCGGTTTATTCACCTTGAACGTGCTTGCGAGGACCATGTCGAAATAGAGTTTTGGACCTATAATTGTCTCTGGATAAAATAAACCCGAAAACCCTTCGAACGTCAAAATTTGGAGTTGAGAATGATCAAATGGAACGAAGACCCATTGCCCTGCAAGAAGCTCTCCTAGGGATTTTTAAAATGGTATTATTGGTCACTTAGTTCCTCACAGTAAAAGACACTACAAGAAATATGGGTATTAATAGCACTAAAAGATAGCTCAATTTTAGCAAGTGTTATTAAATATATTTTTGTTGACTGAGTTTGAATATGACAGCTCTTAAAAAGAGGGAGGGATGCAACACGAGGACTTCGCGGGAGGTCACCCATCCTAGTACTACTTTTGCTCAAACACACATAATTGCGGAGTTCTGATGGGATCATGTGCATTAGTGCTGGTATGATAGCATCCGTTAGTATATCCCATGCAATCGCATATATCCTATTCCCAAAAACTCAAGGGATCATTCGATGTGGGTCCTACTTGATATGTGGACCGGTTTAGTCACCTTGGACGTGCTTTCGGTAACAATGTCAAACCGAGTTTTGGACCCATTATTGTTTCTAGATTAAAGAAAAACCTAAAAAGCCTTCAAACGTCAAAACTTAGACTCGACAATGGTCCAATGGTATGTAGACCCATTTCCCTGCCAGAAGCTCTCCTAGGGCTTTTTTAAATGGTATTATAGGTCTCCTATTTCCTCACAATAAAAGTGTTATGACATTCTCTATGTACTTAGGAAAAGGAAAAAAAAGTGGGAGGGATGCAATTCGAGGAATTTATGCGAGGTCACCCTTCCTAGTACTACTTTCGCCCAAGAACACTTAACTGCGGGAGTTCTGATGGGATCCGGTGCATTAGTGCTGGTATGATTGCATTCGTTAGTATATCCCATGCAATCGCATATATCCTTTTCTGAAATCTCAAAGGATAATTTGATGTGGGTCCCACTTGATATATGAACCGGTTTATTCACCTTAAACGTGCTTGCGAGGACCATGTCGAAATAGAGTTTTGGACCTATAATTGTCTCTGGATAAAATAAACCCGAAAACCCTTCGAACGTCAAAATTTGGAGTTGAGAATGATCGAATGGAACGAAGACCCATTGCCCTGCAAGAAGCTCTCCTGGGGCTTTTTAAAATTGTATTATGGGTCACTTAGTTCCTCACAGTAAATGGCACTACAAGAAATATGGGTATTAATAGCACTAAAAGATAGCTCAATTTTAGCAAGTGTTATAAAATATATTTTTGTTGACTGAGTTTGAATATGACAGCTCATAAAAAGAGGGAGGGATGCAACACGAGGACTTTGCGGGAGGTCACCCATCCTAGTACTACTTTTGCTCAAACACACATAATTGCGGAGTTCTGATGGGATCATGTGCATTAGTGCTGGTATGATAGCATCCGTTAGTATATCCCATGCAATCGCATATATCCTATTCCCGTAAACTCAAGGGATCATTCGATGTGGGTCCTACTTGATATGTGGACCGGTTTAGTCACCTTGGACGTGCTTTCGGTAACAATGTCAAACCGAGTTTTGGACCCCTTATTGTTTCTAGATTAAAAAAAACCTAAAAAGCCTTCAAACGTCAAAACTTAGACTCGACAATGGTCCAATGGTATGTAGACCCAGTTCCCTGCCAGAAGCTCTCTTAGGGCTTTTTTAAATGGTATTATAGGTCTCGTATTTCCTCACAATAAAAGTGTTATGACATTCTCTATGTACTTAGGAAAAGGAAAAAAAAAGTGGGAGGGATGCAATTCGAGGAATTTCTGGGAGGTCACCCTTCCTAGTACTACTTTCGCCCAAGAACACTTAACTGCGGGAGTTCTGATGGGATCCGGTGCATTAGTGCTGGTATGATTGCATTCGTTAGTATATCCCATGCAATCGCATATATCCTTTTCTGAAATCTCAAAGGATAATTTGATGTGGGTCCCACTTGATATGTGAACCGGTTTATTCACCTTGAACGTGCTTGCGAGGACCATGTCGAAATAGAGTTTTGGACCTATAATTGTCTCTGGATAAAATAAACCCGAAAACCCTTCGAACGTCAAAATTTGGAGTTGAGAATGATCGAATGGAACGAAGACCCATTGCCCTGCAAGAAGCTCTCCTGGGGATATTTAAAATGGTATTACGGGTCACTTAGTTCCTCACAGTAAAAGACACTACAAGAAATATGGGTATTAATAGCACTAAAAGATAGCTCAATTTTAGCAAGTGTTATTAAATATATTTTTGTTGACTGAGTTTGAATATGACAGCTCTTAAAAAGAGGGAGGGATGCAACACGAGGACTTCGCGGGAGGTCACCCATCCTAGTACTACTTTTGCTCAAGCACACATAATTGCGGAGTTCTGATGGGATCATGTGCATTAGTGCTGGTATGATAGCATCCGTTAGTATATCCCATGCAATCGCATATATCCTATTCCCGAAAACTCAAGGGATCATTCGATGTGGGTCCTACTTGATATGTGGACCGGTTTAGTCACCTTGGACGTGCTTTCGGTAACAATGTCAAACCGAGTTTTGGACCCATTATTGTTTCTAGATTAAAAAAAACCTAAAAAGCCTTCAAACGTCAAAACTTAGACTCGACAATGGTCCAATGGTATGTAGACCCATTTCCCTGCCAGAAGCTCTCTTAGGGCTTTTTAAATGGTATTATAGGTCTCGTATTTCCTCACAATAAAAGTGTTATGACATTCTCTATGTACTTAGGAAAAGGAAAAAAAGTGGGAGGGATGCAATTCGAGGAATTTCTGGGAGGTCACCCTTCCTAGTACTACTTTCGCCCAAGAACACTTAACTGCGGGAGTTCTGATGGGATCCGGTGCATTAGTGCTGGTATGATTGCATTCGTTAGTATATCCCATGCAATCGCATATATCCTTTTCTGAAATCTCAAAGGATAATTTGATGTGGGTCCCACTTGATATGTGAACCGGTTTATTCACCTTGAACGTGCTTGCGAGGACCATGTCGAAATAGAGTTTTGGACCTATAATTGTCTCTGGATAAAATAAACCCGAAAACCCTTCGAACGTCAAAATTTGGTGTTGAGAATGATCGAATGGAACGAAGACCCATTGCCCTGCAAGAAGCTCTCCTGGGGCTTTTTAAAATTGTATTATGGGTCACTTAGTTCCTCACAGTAAATGACACTACAAGAAATATGGGTATTAATAGCACTAAAAGATAGCTCAATTTTAGCAAGTGTTATTAAATATATTTTTGTTGACTGAGTTTGAATATGACAGCTCTTAAAAAGAGGGAGGGATGCAACACGAGGACTTCGCGGGAGGTCACCCATCCTAGTACTACTTTTGCTCAAGCACACATAATTGCGGAGTTCTGATGGGATCATGTGCATTAGTGCTGGTATGATAGCATCCGTTAGTATATCCCATGCAATCCCATATAACCTATTCCAGAAAACTCAAGGGATCATTCGATGTGGGTCCTACTTGATATGTGGACCGGTTTAGTCACCTTGGACGTGCTTTCGGTAACAATGTCAAACCGTGTTTTTTACCCATTATTGTTTCTAGATTAAAAAAAAACCTAAAAAGCCTTCAAACTTCAAAATTTAGACTCGACAATGGTCCATTGGTATGTAGGCCCATTTCCCTGCCAGAAGCTCTCTTAGGGCTTTTTAAAATGGCATTATAGGTCTCGTATATCCTCACAATAAAAGAGTTATGACATTCTCTATGTACTTAGGAAAAGGAAAAAAAAAAGTGGGAGGGATGCAATTCGAGGAATTTATGGGAGGTCACCTTTCCTAGTACTACTTTCGCCCAAGAACACTTAACTGCGGGAGTTCTGATGGGATCCGGTGCATTAGTGCTGGTATGATTGCATCCGTTAGTATATCCCATGCAATCGCATATATCCTTTTTTGAAATCTCAAAGGATAATTTGATGTGGGTCCCACTTGATATGTGAACCGGTTTATTCACCTTGAACATGCTTGCGAGGACCATGTCGAAATAGAGTTTTGGACCTATAATTTTCTCTGGATAAAATAAACCCGAAAACCCTTCGAACGTCAAAATTTGGAGTTGAGAATGATCAAATGGAACGAAGACCCATTGCCCTGCAAGAAGCTCTCCTAGGGATTTTTAAAATGGTATTATTGGTCACTTAGTTCCTCACAGTAAAAGACACTACAAGAAATATGGGTATTAATAGCACTAAAAGATAGCTCAATTTTAGCAAGTGTTATTAAATATATTTTTGTTGACTGAGTTTGAATATGACAGCTCTTAAAAAGAGGGAGGGATGCAACACGACGACTTCGCGGGAGGTCACCCAACCTAGTACTACTTTTGCTCAAACACACATAATTGCGGAGTTCTGATGGGATCATGTGCATTAGTGCTGGTATGATAGCATCCGTTAGTATATCCCATGCAATCGCATATATCCTATTCCCAAAAACTCAAGGGATCATTCGATGTGTGTCCTACTTGATTTGTGGACCGGTTTAGTCACCTTGGACGTGCTTTCGGTAACAATGTCAAACCGAGTTTTGGACCCATTATTGTTTCTAGATTAAAGAAAAACCTAAAAAGCCTTCAAACGTCAAAACTTAGACTCGACAATGGTCCAGTGGTATGTAGACCCATTTCCCTGCCAGAAGCTCTCCTAGGGCTTTTTTAAATGGTATTATAGGTCTCCTATTCCCTCACAATAAAAGTGTTATGACATTCACTATGTACTTAGGAAAAGGAAAAAAAAAAGTGGGAGGGATGCAATTCGAGGAATTTATGGGAGGTCACCCTTCCTAGTACTACTTTCGCCCAAGAACACTTAACTGCGAGAGTTCTGATGGGATACGGTGCATTAGTGCTGGTATGATTGCATTCGTTAGTATATCCCATGCAATCGCATATATCCTTTTCCAAAATCTCAAAGGATAATTTGATGTCGGTCCCACTTGATATATGAACCGGTTTATTCACCTTGAACATGCTTGCGAGGACCATGTCGAAATAGAGTTTTGGACCTATAATTGTCTCTGGATAAAATAAACCCGAAAACCCTTCGAACGTCAAAATTTGGAGTTGAGAATGATCAAATGGAACGAAGACCCATTGCCCTGCAAGAAGCTCTCCTAGGGATTTTTAAAATGGTATTATTGGTCACTTAGTTCCTCACAGTAAAAGACACTACAAGAAATATGGGTATTAATAGCACTAAAAGATAGCTCAATTTTAGCAAGTGTTATTAAATATATTTTTGTTGACTGAGTTTGAATATGACAGCTCTTAAAAAGAGGGAGGGATGCAACACGAGGACTTCGCGGGAGGTCACCCATCCTAGTACTACTTTTGCTCAAGCACACATAATTGCGGAGTTCTGATGGGATCATGTGCATTAGTGCTGGTATGATAGCATCCGTTAGTATATCCCATGCAATCGCATATATCCTATTCCAGAAAACTCAAGGGATCATTCGATGTGGGTCCTACTTGATATGTGGACCGGTTTAGTCACCTTGGACGTGCTTTCGGTAACAATGTCAAACCGAGTTTTGGACCCATTATTGTTTCTAGATTAAAAAAAAACCTAAAAAGCCTTCAAACGTCAAAACTTAGACTCGACAATGGTCCAATGGTATGTAGACCCATTTCCCTGCCAGAAGCTCTCTTAGGGCTTTTTTAAATGGTATTATAGGTCTCGTATTTCCTCACAATAAAAGTGTTATGACATTCTCTATGTACTTAGGAAAAGGAAAAAAAAAGTGGGAGGGATGCAATTCGAGGAATTTCTGGGAGGTCACCCTTCCTAGTACTACTTTCGCCCAAGAACACTTAACTGCGAGAGTTCTGATGGGATCCGGTGCATTAGTGCTGGTATGATTGCATTCGTTAGTATATCCCATGCACTCGCATATATCCTTTTCTGAAATCACAAAGGATAATTTGATGTGGGTCCCACTTGATATGTGAACCGGTTTATTCACCTTAAACGTGCTTGCGAGGACCATGTCGAAATAGAGTTTTGGACCTATAACTGTCTCTGGATAAAATAAACCCGAAAACCCTTCGAACGTCAAAATTTGGAGTTGAGAATGATCGAATGGAACGAAGACCCATTGCCCTGCAAGAAGATCTCCTGGGGATATTTAAAATGGTATTACGGGTCACTTAGTTCCTCACAGTAAAAGACACTACAAGAAATATGGGTATTAATAGCACTAAAAGATAACTCAATTTTAGCAAGTGTTATTAATTATATTTTTGTTGACTGAGTTTGAATATGATAGCACTTAAAAAGAGGGAGGGATGCAACACGAGGACTTCGCGGGAGGTCACCCATCCTAGTACTACTTTTGCTCAAGCACACATAATTGCGGAGTTCTGATGGGATCATGTGCATTAGTGCTGGTATGATAGCATCCGTTAGTATATCCCATGCAATCGCATATATCCCATTACCGAAAACTCAAGGGATCATTCGATGTGGGTCCTACTTGATATGTGGACCGGTTTAGTCACCTTGGACGTGCTTTCGGTAACAATGTCAAACCGAGTTTTGGACCCATTATTGTTTCTAGATTAAAAAAAACCTAAAAAGCCTTCAAATGCAAAACTTAGACTCGACAATGGTCCAATGGTATGTACACCCATTTCCCTGCCAAAAGCTCTCTTAGGGCTTTTTAAAATGGCATTATAGGTCTCACATTTCCTAACAATAAGAGTGTTATGACATTCTCTATGTACTTAGGAAAAGGAAAAAAAAGTGGGAGGGATGCAATTCAAGGAATTTCTGGGAGGTCACCCTTCCTAGTACTACTTTCGCCCAAGAACACTTAACTGCGGGAGTTCTGATGGGATCCGTTGCATTAGTGCTGGTATGATTGCATTCGTTAGTATATCCCATGCAATCGCATATATCCTTTTCTGAAATTTCAAAAGATAATTTGATGTGGGTCCCACTTGATATATGAACCGGTTTATTCACCTTAAACGTGCTTGCGAGGACCATGTCGAAATAGAGTTTTGGACCTATAATTGTCTCTGGATAAAATAAACCCGAAAACCCTTCGAACGTCAAAATTTGGAGTTGAGAATGATCGAATGGAACGAAGACCCATTGCCCTGCAAGAAGCTCTCCTGGGGATATTTAAAATGGTATTACGGGTCACTTAGTTCCTCACAGTAAAAGACACTACAAGAAATATGGGTATTAATAGCACTAAAAGATAGCTCAATTTTAGCAAGTGTTATTAAATATATTTTTGTTGACTGAGTTTGAATATGACAGCTCTTAAAAAGAGGGAGGGATGCAACACGAGGACTTCGCGGGAGGTCACCCATCCTAGTACTACTTTTGCTCAAGCACACATAATTGCGGAGTTCTGATGGGATCATGTGCATTAGTGCTGGTATGATAGCATCCATTAGTATATCCCATGCAATCGCATATATCCCATTACCGAAAACTCAAGGGATCATTCGATGTGGGTCCTACTTGATATGTGGACCGGTTTAGTCACCTTGGACGTGCTTTCGGTAACAATGTCAAACCGAGTTTTGGACCCATTATTGTTTCTAGATTAAAAAAAAACCTAAAAAGCCTTCAAACGTCAAAACTTAGACTCGACAATGGTCCAATGGTATGTAGACCCATTTCCCTGCCAGAAGCTCTCCTAGGGCTTTTTTAAATGGTATTATAGGTCTCCTATTTCCTCACAATAAAAGTGTTATGACATTCTCTATGTACTTAGGAAAAGGAAAAAAAAAGTGGGAGGGATGCAATTCGAGGAATTTCTGGGAGGTCACCCTTCCTAGTACTACTTTCGCCCAAGAACACTTAACTGCGGGAGTTCTGATGGGATCCGGTGCATTAGTGCTGGTATGATTGCATTCGTTAGTATATCCCATGCACTCGCATATATCCTTTTCTGAAATCTCAAAGGATAATTTGATGTGGGTCCCACTTGATATGTGAACCGGTTTATTCACCTTGAACATGCTTGCGAGGACCATGTCGAAATAGAGTTTTGGACCTATAATTGTCTCTGGATAAAATAAACCCGAAAACCCTTCGAACGTCAAAATTTGGAGTTGAGAATGATCAAATGGAACGAAGACCCATTGCCCTAGGGATATTTAAAATGGTATTATGGGTCACTTAGTTCCTCACAGTAAAAGACACTACAAGAAATATGGGTATTAATAGCACTAAAAGATAGCTCAATTTTAGCAAGTGTTATTAAATATATTTTTGTTGACTGAGTTTGAATATGACAGCTCTTAAAAAGAGGGAGGGATGCAACACGAGGACTTCGCGGGAGGTCACCCATCCTAGTACTACTTTTGCTCAAGCACACATAATTGCGGAGTTCTGATGGGATCATGTGCATTAGTGCTGGTATGATAGCATCCGTTAGTATATCCCATGCAATCGCATATATCCTATTCCCGAAAAATCAAGGGATCATTCGATGTGGGTCCTACTTGATATGTGGACCGGTTTAGTCACCTTGGACGTGCTTTCGGTAACAATGTCAAACCGAGTTTGGGACCCATTATTGTTTCTAGATTAAAAAAACCTAAAAAGCCTTCAAACGTCAAAACTTAGACTCGACAATGGTCCAATGGTATGTAGACCCATTTCCCTGCCAGAAGCTCTCTTAGGGCTTTTTTAAATGGTATTATAGGTCTCGTATTTCCTCACAATAAAAGTGTTATGACATTCTCTATGTACTTAGGAAAAGGAAAAAAAAAGTGGGAGGGATGCAATTCGAGGAATTTCTGGGAGGTCACCCTTCCTAGTACTACTTTCGCCCAAGAACACTTAACTGCGGGAGTTCTGATGGGATCCGGTGCATTAGTGCTGGTATGATTGCATTCGTTAGTATATCCCATGCAATCGCATATATCCTTTTCTGAAATCTCAAAGGATAATTTGATGTGGGTCCCACTTGATATGTGAACCGGTTTATTCACCTTGAACGTTCTTGCGAGGACCATGTCGAAATAGAGTTTTGGACCTATAATTGTCTCTGGATAAAATAAACCCGAAAACCCTTCGAACGTCAAAATTTGGAGTTGAGAATAATCGAATGGAACGAAGACCCATTGCCCTGCAAGAAGCTCTCCTGGGCTTTTTAAAATGGTATTATGGGTCACTTAGTTCCTCACAGTAAAAGACGCTACAAGAAATATGGGTATTAATAGCACTAAAAGATAGCTCAATTTTAGCGAGTGTTATTAAATATATTTTTGTTGACTGAGTTTGAATATGACAGCTCTTAAAAAGAGGGAGGGATGCAACACGAGGACTTCGCGGGAGGTCACCCATCCTAGTACTACTTTTGCTCAAGCACACATAATTGCGGAGTTCTGATGGGATCATGTGCATTAGTGCTGGTATGATAGCATCCGTTAGTATATCCCATGCAATCGCATATATCCTATTCCCGAAAACTCAAGGGATCATTCGATGTGGGTCCTACTTGATATGTGGACCGGTTTAGTCACCTTGGACGTGCTTTCGGTAACAATGTCAAACCGAGTTTTGGACCCATTATTGTTTCTAGATTAAAAAAAAACCTAAAAAGCCTTCAAACGTCAAAATTTAGACTCGACAATGGTCCAATGGTATGTAGACCCATTTCCCTGCCAGAAGCTCTCTTAGGGCTTTTTAAAATGGTATTATAGGTCTCGTATTTCCTCACAATAAAAGTGTTATGACATTCTCTATGTACTTAGGAAAAGGAAAAAAAAAGTGGGAGGGATGCAATTCGAGGAATTTCTGGGAGGTCACCCTTCCTAGTACTACTTTCGCCCAAGAACACTTAACTGCGGGAGTTCTGATGGGATCCGGTGCATTAGTGCTGGTATGATTGCATTCGTTAGTATATCCCATGCACTCGCATATATCCTTTTCTGAAATCACAAAGGATAATTTGATGTGGGTCCCACTTGATATGTGAACCGGTTTATTCACCTTGAACGTGCTTGCGAGGACCATGTCGAAATAGAGTTTTGGACCTATAACTGTCTCTGGATAAAATAATCCCGAAAACCCTTCGAACGTCAAAATTTGGAGTTGAGAATGATCGAATGGAACGAAGACCCATTGCCCTGCAAGAAGATCTCCTGGGGATATTTAAAATGGTATTACGGGTCACTTAGTTCCTCACAGTAAAAGACACTACAAGAAATATGGGTATTAATAGCAAGTGTTATTAAATATATTTTTGTTGACTGAGTTTGAATATGACAGCTCTTAAAAAGAGGGAGGGATGCAACACGAGGACTTCGCGGGAGGTCACCCATCCTAGTACTACTTTTGCTCAAGCACACATAATTGCGGAGTTCTGATGGGATCATGTGCATTAGTGCTGGTATGATAGCATCCGTTAGTATATCCCATGCAATCGCATATATCCTATTCCCGAAAACTCAAGGGATCATTCGATGTGGGTCCTACTTGATATGTGGACCGGTTTAGTCACCTTGGACGTGCTTTCGGTAACAATGTCAAACCGAGTTTTGGACCCTTTATTGTTTCTAGATTAAAAAAAACCTAAAAAGCCTTCAAACGTCAAAACTTAGACTCGACAATGGTCCAATGGTATGTAGGCCCATTTCCCTGCCAGAAGCTCTCTTAGGGCTTTTTAAAATGGCATTATAGGTCTCGTATTTCCTCACAATAAAAGTGTTATGACATTCTCTATGTAGTTAGGAAAAGGAAAAAAAAAGTGGGAGGGATGCAATTCGAGGAATTTCTGGGAGGTCCCCCTTCCTAGTACTACTTTCGCCCAAGAACACTTAACTGCGGGAGTTCTGATGGGATCCGGTGCATTAGTGCTGGTATGATTGCATTCGTTAGTATATCCCATGCACTCGCATATATCCTTTTCTGAAATCTCAAAGGATAATTTGATGTGGGTCCCACTTGATATGTGAACCGGTTTATTCACCTTGAACGTGCTTGCGAGGACCATGTCGAAATAGAGTTTTGGACCTATAATTGTCTCTGGATAAAATAAACCCGAAAACCCTTCGAACGTCAAAATTTGGAGTTGAGAATGATCAAATGGAACGAAGACCCATTGCCCTGCAAGAAGCTCTCCTAGGGATTTTTAAAATGGTATTATTGGTCACTTAGTTCCTCACAGTAAAAGACACTACAAGAAATATGGGTATTAATAGCACTAAAAGATAGCTCAATTTTAGCAAGTGTTATTAAATATATTTTTGTTGACTGAGTTTGAATATGACAGCTCTTAAAAAGAGGGAGGGATGCAACACGAGGACTTCGCGGGAGGTCACCCATCCTAGTACTACTTTTGCTCAAACACACATAATTGCGGAGTTCTGATGGGATCATGTGCATTAGTGCTGGTATGATAGCATCCGTTAGTATATCCCATGCAATCGCATATATCCTATTCCCGAAAACTCAAGGGATCATTCGATGTGGGTCCTACTTGATATGTGGACCGGTTTAGTCACCTTGGACGTGCTTTCGGTAACAATGTCAAACCGAGTTTTGGACCCATTATTGTTTCTAGATTAAAGAAAAACCTAAAAAGCCTTCAAACGTCAAAACTTAGACTCGACAATGGTCCAATGGTATGTAGACCCATTTCCCTGCCAGAAGCTCTCCTAGGGCATTTTTAAATGGTATTATAGGTCTCCTATTTCCTCACAATAAAAGTGTTATGACATTCTCTATGTACTTAGGAAAAGGAAAAAAAAGTGGGAGGGATGCAATTCGAGGAATTTCTGGGAGGTCACCCTTCCTAGTACTACTTTCGCCCAAGAACACTTAACTGCGGGAGTTCTGATGGGATCCGGTGCATTAGTGCTGGTATGATTGCATTCGTTAGTATATCCCATGCAATCGCATATATCCTTTTCTGAAATCTCAAAGGATAATTTGATGTGGGTCCCACTTGATATGTGAACCGGTTTATTCACCTTAAACGTGCTTGCGAGGACCATGTCGAAATAGAGTTTTGGACCTATAATTGTCTCTGGATAAAATAAACCCGAAAACCCTTCGAACGTCAAAATTTGGAGTTGAGAATGATCGAATGGAACGAAGACCCATTGCCCTGCAAGAAGATCTCCTTGGGATTTTTAAAATGGTATTATGGGTCACTTAGTTCCTCATAGTAAAAGATACTACAAGCAATATGGGTATTAATAGCACTAAAAGATAGCTCAATTTTAGCAAGTGTTATTAAATATATTTTTGTTGACTGAGTTTGAATATGACAGCTCTTAAAAAGAGGGAGGGATGCAACACGAGGACTTCGCGGGAGGTCACCCATCCTAGTACTACTTTTGCTCAAGCACACATAATTGCGGAGTTCTGATGGGATCATGTGCATTAGTGCTGGTATGATAGCATCCGTTAGTATATCCCATGCAATCGCATATATCCTATTCCCAAAAACTCAAGGGATCATTCGATGTGGGTCCTACTTGATATGTGGACCGGTTTAGTCACCTTGGACGTGCTTTCGGTAACAATGTCAAACCGAGTTTTGGACCCATTATTGTTTCTAGATTAAAAAAAACCTAAAAAGCCTTCAAACGTCAAAACTTAGACTCGACAATGGTCCAATGGTATGTAGACCCATTTCCCTGCCAGAAGCTCTCTTAGGGCTTTTTAAAATGGTATTATAGGTCTCGTATTTCCTCACAATAAAAGTGTTATGACATTCTCTATGTACTTAGGAAAAGGAAAAAAAAAGTGGGAGGGATGCAATTCGAGGAATTTCTGGGAGGTCACCCTTCCTAGTACTACTTTCGCCCAAGAACACTTAACTGCGGGAGTTCTGATGGGATCCGGTGCATTAGTGCTGGTATGATTGCATTCGTTAGTATATCCCATGCAATCGCATATATCCTTTTCTGAAATCTCAAAGGATAATTTGATGTGGGTCCCACTTGATATGTGAACCGGTTTATTCACCTTGAACATGCTTGCGAGGACCATGTCGAAATAGAGTTTTGGACCTATAATTGTCTCTGGATAAAATAAACCCGAAAACCCTTCGAACGTCAAAATTTGGAGTTGAGAATGATCAAATGGAACGAAGACCCATTGCCCTGCAAGAAGCTCTCCTAGGGATTTTTAAAATGGTATTATTGGTCACTTAGTTCCTCACAGTAAAAGACACTACAAGAAATATGGGTATTAATAGCACTAAAAGATAGCTCAATTTTAGCAAGTGTTATTAAATATATTTTTGTTGACTGAGTTTGAATATGACAGCTCTTAAAAAGAGGGAGGGATGCAACACGAGGACTTCGCGGGAGGTCACCCAACCTAGTACTACTTTTGCTCAAACACACATAATTGCGGAGTTCGGATGGGATCATGTGCATTAGTGCTGGTATGATAGCATCCGTTAGTATATCCCATGCAATCACATATATCCTATTCCCAAAAACTCAAGGGATCATTCGATGTGGGTCCTACTTGATATGTGGACCGGTTTAGTCACCTTGGACGTGCTTTCGATAACAATGTCAAACCGAGTTTTGGACCCATTATTGTTTCTAGATTAAAGAAAAACCTAAAAAGCCTTCAAACGTCAAAACTTAGACTCGACAATGGTCCAATGGTATGTAGACCCATTTCCCTGCCAGAAGCTCTCCTAGGGCTTTTTTAAATGGTATTATAGGTCTCCTATTTCCTCACAATAAAAGTGTTATGACATTCTCTATGTACTTAGGAAAAGGAAAAAAAAAGTGGGAGGGATGCAATTCGAGGAATTTCTGGGAGGTCACCCTTCCTAGTACTACTTTCGCCCAAAAACACTTAACTGCGAGAGTTCTGATGGGATCCGGTGCATTAGTGCTGGTATGATTGCATTCGTTAGTATATCCCACGCACTCGCATATATCCTTTTCTGAAATCTCAAAGGATAATTTGATGTGGGTCCCACTTGATATGTGAACCGGTTTATTCACCTTGAATGTGCTTGCGAGGACCATGTCGAAATAGAGTTTTGGACCTATAACTTTCTCTGAATAAAATAAACCCGAAAACCCTTCGAACGTCAAAATTTGGAGTTGAGAATGATCGAATGGAACGAAGACCCATTGCCCTGCAAGAAGATCTCCTAGGGATATTTAAAATGGTATTATGGGTCACTTAGTTCCTCACAGTAAAAGACACTACAAGAAATATGGGTATTAATAGCACTAAAAGATAGCTCAATTTTAGCAAGTGTTATTAAATATATTTTTGTTGACTGAGTTTGAATATGATAGCACTTAAAAAGAGGGAGGGATGCAACACGAGGACTTCGCGGGAGGTCACCCATCCTAGTACTACTTTTGCTCAAGCACACATAATTGCGGAGTTCTGATGGGATCATGTGCATTAGTGCTGGTATGATAGCATCCGTTAGTATATCCCATGCAATCGCATATATCCTATTCCCAAAACTCAAGGGATCATTCGATGTGGGTCCTACTTGATATGTGGACCGGTTTAGTCACCTTGGACGTGCTTTCGGTAACAATGTCAAACCGAGTTTTGGACCCATTATTGTTTCTAGATTAAAAAAAACCTAAAAAGCCTTCAAATGCAAAACTTAGACTCGACAATGGTCCAATGGTATGTAGACCCATTTCCCTGCCAGAAGCTCTCTGAGGGCTTTTTTAAATGGTATTATAGGTCTCGTATTTCCTCACAATAAAAGTGTTATGACATTCTCTATGTACTTAGGAAAAGGAAAAAAAAAGTGGGAGGGATGCAATTCGAGGAATTTCTGGGAGGTCACCCTTCCAAGTACTACTTTCGCCCAAGAACACTTAACTGCGAGAGTTCTGATGGGATCCGGTGCATTAGTGCTGGTATGATTGCATTCGTTAGTATTTCCCATGCACTCGCATATATCCTTTTCTGAAATCTCAAAAGATAATTTGATGTGGGTCCCACTTGATATGTGAACCGGTTTATTCACCTTGAACATGCTTGCGAGGACCATGTCGAAATAGAGTTTTGGACCTATAATTGTCTCTGGATAAAATAAACCCGAAAACCCTTCGAACGTCAAAATTTCGAGTTGAGAATGATCAAATGGAACGAAGACCCATTGCCCTGCAAGAAGCTCTCCTGGGGATATTTAAAATGGTATTATGGGTCACTTAGTTCCTCACAGTAAAAGACACTACAAGAAATATGGGTATTAATAGCACTAAAAGATAGCTCAATTTTAGCAAGTGTTATTAAATATATTTTTGTCGACTGAGTTTGAATATGATAGCACTTAAAAAGAGGGAGGGATGCAACACGAGGACTTCGCGGGAGGTCACCCATCCTAGTACTACTTTTGCTCAAGCACACATAATTGCGGAGTTCTGATGGGATCATGTGCATTAGTGCTGGTATGATAGCATCCGTTAGTATATCCCATGCAATCGCATATATCCTATTCCAGAAAACTCAAGGGATCATTCGATGTGGGTCCTACTTGATATGTGGACCGGTTTAGTCACCTTGGACGTGCTTTCGGTAACAATGTCAAACCGAGTTTTGGACCCATTATTGTTTCTAGATTAAAGAAAAACCTAAAAAGCCTTCAAACGTCAAAACTTAGACTCGACAATGGTCCAATGGTATGTAGACCCATTTCCCTGCCAGAATCTCTCTGAGGGCTTTTTTAAATGGTATTATAGGTCTCGTATTTCCTCACAATAAAAGTGTTATGACATTCTCTATGTACTTAGGAAAAGGAAAAAAAAAGTTGGAGGGATGCAATTCGAGGAATTTCTCGGAGGTCACCCTTCCAAGTACTACTTTCGCCCAAGAACACTTAACTGCGAGAGTTCTGATGGGATCCGGTGCATTAGTGCTGGTATGATTGCATTCGTTAGTATATCCCATGCAATCGCATATATCCTTTTCTGAAATCTCAAAGCATAATTTGATGTGGGTCCCACTTGATATGTAAACCGGTTTATTCACCTTGAACGTTCTTGCGAGGACCATGTCGAAATAGAGTTTTGGACCTATAATTGTCTCTGGATAAAATAAACCCGAAAACACTTCGAACGTCAAAATTTGGAGTTGAGAATGATCGAATGGAACGAAGACCCATTACCCTGCAAGAAGCTCTCCTGGGGCTTTTTAAAATGGTATTATGGGTCACTTAGTTCCTCACAGTAAAAGACACTACAAGAAATATGGGTATTAATAGCACTAAAAGATAGCTCAATTTTAGCAAGTGTTATTAAATATATTTTTGTTGACTGAGTTTGAATATGACAGCTCTTAAAAAGAGGGAGGGATGCAACACGAGGACTTCGCGGGAGGTCACCCATCCTAGTACTACTTTTGCTCAAGCACACATAATTGCGGAGTTCTGATGGGATCATGTGCATTAGTGCTGGTATGATAGCATCCGTTAGTATATCCCATGCAATCGCATATATCCTATTCCCGAAAACTCAAGGGATCATTCGATGTGGGTCCTACTTGATATGTGGACCGGTTTAGTCACCTTGGACGTGCTTTCGGTAACAATGTCAAACCGAGTTTTGGACCCATTATTGTTTCTAGATTAAAAAAACCTAAAAAGCCTTCAAACGTCAAAATTTAGACTCGACAATGGTCCAATGGTATGTAGACCCATTTCCCAGAAGCTCTCTTAGGGCTTTTTAAAATGGTATTATAGGTCTCGTATTTCCTCACAATAAAAGTGTTATGACATTCTCTATGTACTTAGGAAAAGGAAAAAAAGTGGGAGGGATGCAATTCGAGGAATTTCTGGGAGGTCACCCTTCCTAGTACTACTTTCGCCCAAGAACACTTAACTGCGAGAGTTCTGATGGGATCCGGTGCATTAGTGCTGGTATGATTGCATTCGTTAGTATATCCCATGCACTCGCATATATCCTTTTCTGAAATCTCAAAGGATAATTTGATGTGGGTCCCACTTGATATGTGAACCGGTTTATTCACCTTAAACGTGCTTGCGAGGACCATGTCGAAATAGAGTTTTGGACCTATAACTGTCTCTGGATAAAATAAACCCGAAAACCCTTCGAACGTCAAAATTTGGAGTTGAGAATGATCGAATGGAACGTAGACCCATTGCCCTGCAAGAAGCTCTCCTAGGGATTTTTAAAATGGTATTATGGGTCACTTAGTTCCTCACAGTAAAAGACACTACAAGAAATATGGGTATTAATAGCACTAAAAGATAGCTCAATTTTAGCAAGTGTTATTAAATATATTCTTGTTGACTGAGTTTGAATATGATAGCACTTAAAAAGAGGGAGGGATGCAACATGAGGACTTCGCGGGAGGTCACCCATCCTAGTACTACTTTTGCTCAAGCACACATAATTGCGGAGTTCTGATGGGATCATATGCATTAGTGCTGGTATGATAGCATATGTTAGTATATCCCATGCAATCGCATATATCCTATTCACGAAACCTCAAGGGATCATTCGATGTTGGTCCTACTTGATATGTGGACCGGTTTAGTCACCTTGGACGTGCTTGAGGTAACCATGTCAAACCTAGTTTTGGACCCATTATTGTTTCTAGATTAAAAAAAAACCTAAAAAGCCTTCAAACGTCAAAATTTAGACTCGACAATGGTCCAATGGTATGTAGACCCATTTCCCTGCCAGAAGCTCTCTTAGGGCTTTATAAAATGGTATTATAGGCCTCGTATTTCCTCACAATAAAAGTGTTATGACATTCTCTATGTAGTTAGGAAAAGGAAAAAAAAAGTGGGAGGGATGCAATTCGAGGAATTTCTGGGAGGTCACCCTTCCTAGTACTACTTTCGCCCAAGAACACTTAACTGCGAGAGTTCTGATGGGATCCGGTGCATTAGTGCTGGTATGATTGCATTCGTTAGTATATCCCATGCACTCGCATATATCCTTTTCTGAAATCACAAAGGATAATTTGATGTGGGTCCCACTTGATATGTGAACCGGTTTATTCACCTTAAACGTGCTTGCGAGGACCATGTCGAAATAGAGTTTTGGACCTATAACTGTCTCTGGATAAAATAATCCCGAAAACCCTTCGAACGTCAAAATTTGGAGTTGAGAATGATCGAATGGAACGCAGACCCATTGCCCTGCAAGAAGCTCTCCTAGGGCTTTTTAAAATGGTATTATGGGTCACTTAGTTCCTCACAGTAAAAGACACTACAAGAAATATGGGTATTAATAGCACTAAAAGATAGCTCAATTTTAGCAAGTGTTATTAAATATATTCTTGTTGACTGAGTTTGAATATGATAGCACTTAAAAAGAGGGAGGGATGCAACACGAGGACTTCGCGGGAGGTCACCCATCCTAGTACTACTTTTGCTCAAGCACACATAATTGCGGAGTTCTGATGGGATCATATGCATTAGTGCTGGTATGATAGCATATGTTAGTATATCCCATGCAATCGCATATATCCTATTCACGAAACCTCAAGGGATCATTCGATGTTGGTCCTACTTGATATGTGGACCGGTTTAGTCACCTTGGACGTGCTTGAGGTAACCATGTCAAACCGAGTTTTGGACCCATTATTGTTTCTAGATTAAAAAAAAACCTAAAAAGCCTTCAAACGTCAAAATTTAGACTCGACAATGGTCCAATGGTATGTAGACCCATTTCCCTGCCGAAGCTCTCTTAGGGCTTTTAAAATGGTATTATAGGTCTCGTATTTCCTCACAATAAAAGTGTTATGACATTCTCTATGTACTTAGGAAAAGGAAAAAAAGTGGGAGGGATGCAATTCGAGGAATTTCTGGGAGGTCACCCTTCCTAGTACTACTTTCGCCCAAGAACACTTAACTGCGGGAGTTCTGATGGGATCCGGTGCATTAGTGCTGGTATGATTGCATTCGTTAGTATATCCCATGCAATCGCATATATCCTTTTCTGAAATCTCAAAGGATAATTTGATGTGGGTCCCACTTGATATGTGAACCGGTTTATTCACCTTAAACGTGCTTGCGAGGACCATGTCGAAATAGAGTTTTGGACCTATAATTGTCTCTGGATAAAATAAACCCGAAAACCCTTCGAACGTCAAAATTTGGAGTTGAGAATGATCGAATGGAACGAAGACCCATTGCCCTGCAAGAAGCTCTCCTAGGGCTTTTTAAAATGGTATTATGGGTCACTTAGTTCCTCACAGTAAAAGACACTACAAGAAATATGGGTATTAATAGCACTAAAAGATAGCTCAATTTTAGCAAGTGTTATTAAATATATTTTTGTTGACTGAGTTTGAATATGATAGCACTTAAAAAGAGGGAGGGATGCAACACGAGGACTTCGCGGGAGGTCACCCATCCTAGTACTACTTTTGCTCAAGCACACATAATTGCGGAGTTCTGATGGGATCATGTGCATTAGTGCTGGTATGATAGCATCCTTTAGTATATCCCATGCAATCGCATATATCCTATTCCCGAAAACTCAAGGGATCATTCGATGTGGGTCCTACTTGATATGTGGACCGGTTTAGTCACCTTGGACGTGCTTGCGGTAACCATGTCAAACCGAGTTTTGGACCCATTATTGTTTCTAGATTAAAAAAACCTAAAAAGCCTTCAAACGTCAAAATTTAGACTCGACAATGGTCCAATGGTATGTAGACCCATTTCCCTGCCAGATGCTCTCTTAGGGCTTTTTAAAATGGTATTATAGGCCTCGTATTTCCTCACAATAAAAGTGTTATGACATTCTCTATGTAGTTAGGAAAAGGAAAAAAAAAAGTGGGAGGGATGCAATTCGAGGAATTTTTGGGAGGTCACCCTTCCTAGTACTACTTTCGCCCAAGAACACTTAACTGCGGGAGTTCTGATGGGATCCGGTGCATTAGTGCTGGTATGATTGCATTCGTTAGTATATCCCATGCAATCGCATATATCCTTCTGAAATCTCAAAGGATAATTTGATGTGGGTCCCACTTGATATGTGAACCGGTTTATTCACCTTGAACGTGCTTGCGAGGACCATGTCGAAATAGAGTTTTGGACCTATAATTGTCTCTGGATAAAATAAACCCGAAAACCCTTCGAACGTCAAAATTTGGAGTTGAGATTGATCGAATGGAACGTAGACCCATTGCCCTGCAAGAAGCTCTCCTAGGGCTTTTTAAAATGGTATTATGGGTCACTTAGTTCCTCACAGTAAAAGACACTACAAGAAATATGGGTATTAATAGCACTAAAAGATAGCTCAATTTTAGCAAGTGTTATTAAATATATTCTTGTTGACTGAGTTTGAATATGATAGCACTTAAAAAGAGGGAGGGATGCAACACGAGGACTTCGTGGGAGGCCACCCATCCTAGTACTACTTTTGATCAAGCACACATAATTGCGGAGTTCTGATGGGATCATATGCATTACTGCTGGTATGATAGCATATGTTAGTATATCCCATGCAATCGCATATATCCTATTCACGAAACCTCAAGGGATCATTCGATGTGGGTCCTACTTGATATGTGGACTGGTTTAGTCACCTTGGACGTGCTTGCGGTAACCATGTCAAACCGATTTTTGGACCCATTATTGTTTCTAGATTAAAAAAAACCTAAAATGCCTTCAAACGTCAAAATTTAGACTCGACAATGGTCCAATGGTATGTAGACCCATTTCCCTGCCAGATGCTCTCTTAGGGCTTTTTAAAATGGTATTATAGGCCTCGTATTTCCTCACAATAAAAGTGTTATGACATTCTCTATGTAGTTAGGAAAAGGAAAAAAAAAGTGGGAGGGATGCAATTCGAGGAATTTTTGGGAGGTCACCCTTCCTAGTACTACTTTCGCCCAAGAACACTTAACTGCGGGAGTTCTGATGGGATCCGGTGCATTAGTGCTGGTATGAATGCATTCGATAGTATATCCCATGCAATCGCATATATCCTTTTCTGAAATCTCAAAGGATAATTTGGTGTGGGTCCCACTTGATATGTGAACCGGTTTATTCACCTTAAACGTGCTTGCGAGCACCATGTCAAAATAGAGTTTTGGACCTATAATTGTCTCTGGATAAAATAAACCCGAAAACCCTTCGAACGTCAAAATTTGGAGTTGAGATTGATCGAATGGAACGTAGACCCATTGCCCTGCAAGAAGCTCTCCTAGGGCTTTTTAAAATGGTATTATGGGTCACTTAGTTCCTCACAGTAAAAGACACTACAAGAAATATGGGTATTAATAGCACTAAAAGATAGCTCAATTTTAGCAAGTGTTATTAAATATATTCTTGTTGACTGAGTTTGAATATGATAGCACTTAAAAAGAGGGAGGGATGCAACACGAGGACTTCGCGGAAGGTCACCCATCCTAGTACTACTTTTGCTCAAGCACACATAATTGCGGAGTTCTGATGGGATCATGTGCATTAGTGCTGGTATGATAGCATCCGTTAGTATATCCCATGCAATCACATATATCCTATTCCCGAAACCTCAAGGGATCATTCGATGTGGGTCCTACTTGATATGTGGACCGGTTTAGTCACCTTGGACGTGCTTGCGGTAACCATGTCAAACCGAGTTTTGGACCCATTATTGTTTCTAGATTAAAAAAACCTAAAAAGCCTTCAAACGTCAAAATTTAGACTCGACAATGGTCCAATGGTATGTAGACCCATTTCCCTGCCAGAAGCTCTCTTAGGGATTTTTAAAATGGTATTATAGGTCTCGTATTTCCTCACAATAAAAGTGTTATGACATTCTCTATGTACTTAGGAAAAGGAAAAAAAAAAGTGGGAGGGATGCAGTTCGAGGAATTTCTAGGAGGTCACCCTTCCTAGTACTATTTTCGCCCAAGAACACTTAACTGCGGGAGTTCTGATGGGATCCGGTGCATTAGTGCTGGTATGATTGCATTCGTTAGTATATCCCATGCAATCGCATATATCCTTTTCTGAAATCTCAAAGGATAATTTGATGTGGGTCCCACTTGATATGTGAACCGGTTTATTCACCTTGAACATGCTTGCGAGGACCATGTCGAAATAGAGTTTTGGACCTATAATTGTCTCTGGATAAAATAAACCCGAAAACCCTTCGAACGTCAAAATTTGGAGTTGAGAATGATCGAATGGAACGAAGACCCATTGCCTTGCAAGAAGCTCTCCTAGGGCTTTTTAAAATGGTATTATGGGTCACTTAGTTCCTCACAGTAAAAGACACTACAAGAAATATGGGTATTAATAGCACTAAAAGATAGCTCAATTTTAGCAAGTGTTATTAAATATATTTTTGTTGACTTATTTTGAATATGATAGCACTTAAAAAGAGGGAGGGATGCAACACGAGGACTTCGCGGGAGGTCACCCATCCTAGTACTACTTTTGCTCAAGCACACATAATTGCGGAGTTCTGATGGGATCATGTGCATTAGTGCTGGTATGATAGCATCCGTTAGTATATCCCATGCAATCGCATATATCCTATTCACGAAACCTCAAGGGATCATTCGATGTGGGTCCTACTTGATATGTGGACTGGTTTAGTCACCTTGGACGTGCTTGCGGTAACCATGTCAAACCGATTTTTGGACCCATTATTGTTTCTAGATTAAAAAAAACCTAAAAAGCCTTCAAACGTCAAAATTTAGACTCGACAATGGTCCAATGGTATGTAGACCCATTTCCCTGCCAGAAGCTCTCTTAGGGCTTTTTAAAATGGTATTATAGGCCTCGTATTTCCTCACAATAAAAGTGTTATGACATTCTCTATGTAGTTAGGAAAAGGAAAAAAAAAGTGGGAGGGATGCAATTCGAGGAATTTTTGGGAGGTCACCCTTCCTAGTACTACTTTCGCCCAAGAACACTTAACTGCGGGAGTTCTGATGGGATCCGGTGCATTAGTGCTGGTATGAATGCATTTGTTAGTATATCCCATGCAATCGCATATATCCTTTTCTGAAATCTCAAAGGATAATTTGATGTGGGTCCCACTTGATATGTGAACCGGTTTATTCAACTTGAACGTTCTTGCGAGGACCATGTCGAAATAGAGTTTTGGACCTATAATTGTCTCTGGATAAAATAAACCCGAAAACCCTTCAAACGTCAAAATAAACCCGAAAACCCTGCAGTCGAATATATCCTTTTTCCAAAAACTCAAGGTATTATTCGGTGTGGGTCCCACTTGATATGTGAACCGGTTTATTCCCCTTGAACGTGCTTGCGAGGACCATGTCGAAATAGAGTTTTGGACCTATAATTGTCTCTGGATAAAATAAACCCGAAAACCCTACGAACGTCAAAATTTGGAGTTGAGAATGATCGAATGGAACGAAGACCCATTGCCCTGCAAGAAGCTCTCCTAGGGCTTTTTAAAATGGTATTATGGGTCACTTAGTTCCTCACAGTAAAAGACACTACAAGAAATATGGGTATTAATAGCACTAAAAGATAGCTCAATTTTAGCAAGTGTTATTAAATATATTTTTGTTGACTTATTTTGAATATGATAGCACTTAAAAAGAGGGAGGGATGCAACACGAGGACTTCGCGGGAGGCCACCCATCCTAGTACTACTTTTGATCAAGCACACATAACTGTGGAGTTCTGATGGGATCATGTGCATTAGTGCTGGTATGATAGCATCCGTTAGTATATCCCATGCAATCACATATATCCTATTCACGAAACCTCAAGGGATCATTCGATGTGGGTCCTACTTGATATGTGGACTGGTTTAGACACCTTGGACGTGCTTGCGGTAACCATGTCAAACCGATTTTTGGACCCATTATTATTTCTAGATTAAAAAAAAAACCTAAAAAGCCTTCAAACGTCAAAATTTAGACTCGACAATGGTCCAATGGTATGTAGACCCATTTCCCTGCCAGAAGCTCTCTTAGGGCTTTTTAAAATGGTATTATAGGTCTCGTATTTCCTCACAATAAAAGTGTTATGACATTCTCTATGTAGTTAGGAAAAGGAAAAAAAAGTGGGAGGGATGCAATTCGAGGAATTTTGGGAGGTCACCCTTCCTAGTACTACTTTCGCCCAAGAACACTTAACTGCGGGAGTTCTGATGGGATCCGGTGCATTAGTGCTGGTATGATTGCATTCGTTAGTATATCCCATGCAATCGCATATATCCTTTTCTGAAATCTCAAAGGATAATTTGGTGTGGGTCCCACTTGATATGTGAACCGGTTTATTCACCTTAAACGTGCTTGCGAGGACCATGTCGAAATAGAGTTTTGGACCTATAATTGTCTCTGGATAAAATAAACCCGAAAACCCTTCGAACGTCAAAATTTGGAGTTGAGAATGATCGAATGGAACGAAGACCCATTGCCCTGCAAGAAGCTCTCCTAGGGCTTTTTAAAATGGTATTATGGGTCACTTAGTTCCTCACAGTAAAAGACACTACAAGAAATATGGGTATTAATAGCACTAAAAGATAGCTCAATTTTAGCAAGTGTTATTAAATATATTCTTGTTGACTGAGTTTGAATATGATAGCACTTAAAAAGAGGGAGGGATGCAACACGAGGACTTCGCGGGAGGTCACCCATCCTAGTACTACTTTTGCTCAAGCACACATAATTGCGGAGTTCTGATGGGATCATGTGCATTAGTGCTGGTATGATAGCATCCGTTAGTATATCCCATGCAATCGCATATATCCTATTCCCGAAACCTCAAGGGATCATTCGATGTGGGTCCTACTTGATATGTGGACCGGTTTAGTCACCTTGGACGTGCTTGCGGTAACCATGTCAAACCGAGTTTTGGACCCATTATTGTTTCTAGATTAAAAAAACCTAAAAAGCCTTCAAACGTCAAAATTTAGACTCGACAATGGTCCAATGGTATGTAGACCCATTTCCCTGCCAGAAGCTCTCTTAGGGATTTTTAAAATGGTATTATAGGTCTCGTATTTCCTCACAATAAAAGTGTTATGACATTCTCTATGTACTTAGGAAAAGGAAAAAAAAAAGTGGGAGGGATGCAGTTCGAGGAATTTCTAGGAGGTCACCCTTCCTAGTACTATTTTCGCCCAAGAACACTTAACTGCGGGAATTCTGATGGGATCCGGTGCATTAGTGCTGGTATGATTGCATTCGTTAGTATACCCATGCAATCGAATATATCCTCTTCTAAAATCTCAAAGGATAATTTGATGTGGGTCCCACTTGATATGTGAACCGGTTTATTCCCCTTGAACGTGCTTGCTAGGACCATGTCGAAATAGAGTTTTGGACCTATAATTGTCTCTGGATAAAATAAACCCGAAACCCTTCGAACGTCAAAATTTGGAGTTGAGAATGATCGAATGGAACGAAGACCCATTGCCTTGCAAGAAGCTCTCCTAGGGCTTTTTAAAATGGTATTATGGGTCACTTAGTTCCTCACAGTAAAAGACACTACAAGAAATATGGGTATTAATAGCACTAAAAGATAGCTCAATTTTAGCAAGTGTTATTAAATATATTTTTGTTGACTTATTTTGAATATGATAGCACTTAAAAAGAGGGAGGGATGCAACACGAGGACTTCGCGGGAGGCCACCCATCCTAGTACTACTTTTGATCAAGCACACATAACTGTGGAGTTCTGATGGGATCATGTGCATTAGTGCTGGTATGATAGCATCCGTTAGTATATCCCATGCAATCACATATATCCTATTCCCGAAACCTCAAGGGATCATTCGATGTGGGTCCTACTTGATATGTGGACCGGTTTAGTCACCTTGGACGTGCTTGCGGTAACCATGTCAAACCGAGTTTTGGACCCATTATTGTTTCTAGATTAAAAAAACCTAAAAAGCCTTCAAACGTCAAAATTTAGACTCGACAATGGTCCAATGGTATGTAGACCCATTTCCCTGCCAGAAGCTCTCTTAGGGATTTTTAAAATGGTATTATAGGTCTCGTATTTCCTCACAATAAAAGTGTTATGACATTCTCTATGTACTTAGGAAAAGGAAAAAGAAAGTGGGAGGGATGCAATTCGAGGAATTTCTGGGAGGTCACCCTTCCTAGTACTACTTTCGCCCAAGAACACTTAACTGCGGGAGTTCTGATGGGATCCGGTGCATTAGTGCTGGTATGATTGCATTCGTTAGTATACCCATGCAATCGAATATATCCTCTTCTAAAATCTCAAAGGATAATTTGATGTGGGTCCCACTTGATATGTGAACCGGTTTATTCCCCTTGAACGTGCTTGCTAGGACCATGTCGAAATAGAGTTTTGGACCTATAATTGTCTCTGGATAAAATAAACCCGAAACGCTTCGAACGTCAAAATTTGGAGTTGAGAATGATCGAATGGAACGAAGACCCATTGCCTTGCAAGAAGCTCTCCTAGGGCTTTTTAAAATGGTATTATGGGTCACTTAGTTCCTCACAGTAAAAGACACTACAAGAAATATGGGTATTAATAGCACTAAAAGATAGCTCAATTTTAGCAAGTGTTATTAAATATATTTTTGTCGACTGAGTTTGAATATGATAGCACTTAAAAAGAGGGAGGGATGCAACACGAGGACTTCGCGGGAGGCCACCCATCCTAGTACTACTTTTGATCAAGCACACATAACTGTGGAGTTCTGATGGGATCATGTGCATTAGTGCTGGTATGATAGCATCCGTTAGTATATCCCATGCAATCACATATATCCTATTCCCGAAACCTCAAGGGATCATTCGATGTGGGTCCTACTTGATATGTGGACCGGTTTAGTCACCTTGGACGTGCTTGCGGTAACCATGTCAAACCGAGTTTTGGACCCATTATTGTTTCTAGATTAAAAAAACCTAAAAAGCCTTCAAACGTCAAAATTTAGACTCGACAATGGTCCAATGGTATGTAGACCCATTTCCCTGCCAGAAGCTCTCTTAGGGCTTTTTAAAATGGTATTATAGGTCTCGTATTTCCTCACAATAAAAGTGTTATGACATTCTCTATGTACGTAGGAAAAGGAAAAAGAAAGTGGGAGGGATGCAATTCGAGGAATTTCTGGGAGGTCACCCTTCCTAGTACTACTTTCGCCCAAGAACACTTAACTGCGGGAGTTCTGATGGGATCCGGTGCATTAGTGCTAGTATGATTGCATTCGTTAGTATATCCCATGCAATCGCATATATCCTTTTCTAAAATCTCAAAGGATAATTTGATGTGGGTCCCACTTGATATGTGAACCGGTTTATTCCCCTTGAACGTGCTTGCTAGGACCATGTCGAAATAGAGTTTTGGACCTATAATTGTCTCTGGATAAAATAAACCCGAAACCCTTCGAACGTCAAAATTTGGAGTTGAGAATGATCGAATGGAACGAAGACCCATTGCCTTGCAAGAAGCTCTCCTAGGGCTTTTTAAAATGGTATTATGGGTCACTTAGTTCCTCACAGTAAAAGACACTACAAGAAATATGGGTATTAATAGCACTAAAAGATAGCTCAATTTTAGCAAGTGTTATTAAATATATTTTTGTTGACTTAGTTTGAATATGATAGCACTTAAAAAGAGGGAGGGATGCAACACGAGGACTTCGCGGGAGGTCACCCATCCTAGTACTACTTTTGCTCAAGCACACATAATTGCGGAGTTCTGATGGGATCATGTGCATTAGTGCTGGTATGATAGCATCCGTTAGTATATCCCATGCAATCGCATATATCCTATTCCCGAAACCTCAATGGCTCATTCGATGTGGGTCCTACTTGATATGTGGACCGGTTTAGTCACCTTGGACGTGCTTGCGGTAACCATGTCAAACCGAGTTTTGGACCCATTATTGTTTCTAGATTAAAAAAACCTAAAAAGCCTTCAAACGTCAAAATTTAGACTCGACAATGGTCCAATGGTATGTAGACCCATTTCCCTGCCAGAAGCTCTCTTAGGGATTTTTAAAATGGTATTATAGGTCTCGTATTTCCTCACAATAAAAGTGTTATGACATTCTCTATGTAGTTAGGAAAAGGAAAAAAAAAGTGGGAGGGATGCAATTCGAGGAATTTCTGGGAGGTCACCCTTCCTAGTACTACTTTCGCCCAAGAACACTTAACTGCGGAAGTTCTGATGGGATCCGGTGCATTAGTGCTTGTATGATTGCATTCGTTAGTATATCCCATGCAATCGCATATATCCTTTTCTGAAATCTCAAAGGATAATTTGATGTGGGTCCCACTTGATATGTGAACCGGTTTATTCCCCTTGAACGTGCTTGCTAGGACCATGTCGAAATAGAGTTTTGGACCTATAATTGTCTCTGGATAAAATAAACCCGAAACCCTTCGAACGTCAAAATTTGGAGTTGAGAATGATCGAATGGAACGAAGACCCATTGCCCTGCAAGAAGCTCTCCTAGGGCTTTTTAAAATGGTATTATGGGTCACTTAGTTCCTCACAGTAAAAGACACTACAAGAAATATGGGTATTAATAGCACTAAAAGATAGCTCAATTTTAGCAAGTGTTATTAAATATATTCTTGTTGACTGAGTTTGAATATGATAGCACTAAAAAAGAGGGAGGGATGCAACACGAGGACTTCGCGGGAGGTCACCCATCCTAGTACTACTTTTGCTCAAGCACACATAATTGCGGAGTTCTGATGGGATCATGTGCATTAGTGCTGGTATGATAGCATCCGTTAGTATATCCCATGCAATCGCATATATCCTATTCCCGAAACCTCAATGGCTCATTCGATGTGGGTCCTACTTGATATGTGGACCGGTTTAGTCACCTTGGACGTGCTTGCGGTAACCATTTCAAACCGAGTTTTGGACCCATTATTTGTTTCTAGATTAAAAAAAACCTAAAAAGCCTTCAAACGTCAAAATTTAGACTCGACAATGGTCCAATGGTATGTAGACCCATTTCCCTGCCAGAAGCTCTCTTAGGGATTTTTAAAATGGTATTATAGGTCTCGTATTTCCTCACAATAAAAGTGTTATGACATTCTCTATGTACTTAGGAAAAGGAAAAAAAAAGTGGGAGGGATGCAATTCGAGGAATTTCTGGGAGGTCACCCTTCCTAGTACTACTTTCGCCCAAGAACACTTAACTGCGGGAGTTCTGATGGGATCCGGTGCATTAGTGCTGGTATGATTGCATTCGTTAGTATATCCCATGCAATCGCATATATCCTTTTCTGAAATCTCAAAGGATAATTTGATGTGGGTCCCACTTGATATGTGAACCGGTTTATTCACCTTGAACGTGCTTGCGAGGACCATGTCGAAATAGAGTTTTGGACCTATAATTGTCTCTGGATAAAATAAACCCGAAAACCCTTCGAACGTCAAAATTTGGAGTTGAGAATGATCGAATGGAACGAAGACCCATTGCCCTGCAAGAAGCTCTCCTAGGGCTTTTTAAAATGGTATTATGGGTCACTTAGTTCCTCACAGTAAAAGACACTACAAGAAATATGGGTATTAATAGCACTAAAAGATAGCTCAATTTTAGCAAGTGTTATTAAATATATTCTTGTTGACTGAGTTTGAATATGATAGCACTTAAAAAGAGGGAGGGATGCAACACGAGGACTTCGCGGAAGGTCACCCATCCTAGTACTACTTTTGCTCAAGCACACATAATTGCGGACTTCTGATGGGATCATGTGCATTAGTGCTGGTATGATAGCATCCGTTAGTATATCCCATGCAATCACATATATCCTATTCCCGAAACCTCAAGGGATCATTCGATGTGGGTCCTACTTGATATGTGGACCGGTTTAGTCACCTTGGACGTGCTTGCGGTAACCATGTCAAACCGAGTTTTGGACCCATTATTGTTTCTAGATTAAAAAAACCTAAAAAGCCTTCAAACGTCAAAATTTAGACTCGACAATGGTCCAATGGTATGTAGACCCATTTCCCTGCCAGAAGCTCTCTTAGGGATTTTTAAAATGGTATTATAGGTCTCGTATTTCCTCACAATAAAAGTGTTATGACATTCTCTATGTACTTAGGAAAAGGAAAAAAAAAAGTGGGAGGGATGCAGTTCGAGGAATTTCTAGGAGGTCACCCTTCCTAGTACTATTTTCGCCCAAGAACACTTAACTGCGGGAATTCTGATGGGATCCGGTGCATTAGTGCTGGTATGATTGCATTCGTTAGTATACCCATGCAATCGAATATATCCTCTTCTAAAATCTCAAAGGATAATTTGATGTGGGTCCCACTTGATATGTGAACCGGTTTATTCCCCTTGAACGTGCTTGCTAGGACCATGTCGAAATAGAGTTTTGGACCTATAATTGTCTCTGGATAAAATAAACCCGAAACCCTTCGAACGTCAAAATTTGGAGTTGAGAATGATCGAATGGAACGAAGACCCATTGCCTTGCAAGAAGCTCTCCTAGGGCTTTTTAAAATGGTATTATGGGTCACTTAGTTCCTCACAGTAAAAGACACTACAAGAAATATGGGTATTAATAGCACTAAAAGATAGCTCAATTTTAGCAAGTGTTATTAAATATATTTTTGTTGACTTATTTTGAATATGATAGCACTTAAAAAGAGGGAGGGATGCAACACGAGGACTTCGCGGGAGGCCACCCATCCTAGTACTACTTTTGATCAAGCACACATAATTGTGGAGTTCTGATGGGATCATGTGCATTAGTGCTGGTATGATAGCATCCGTTAGTATATCCCATGCAATCACATATATCCTATTCCCGAAACCTCAAGGGATCATTCGATGTGGGTCCTACTTGATATGTGGACCGGTTTAGTCACCTTGGACGTGCTTGCGGTAACCATGTCAAACCGAGTTTTGGACCCATTATTGTTTCTAGATTAAAAAAACCTAAAAAGCCTTCAAACGTCAAAATTTAGACTCGACAATGGTCCAATGGTATGTAGACCCATTTCCCTGCCAGAAGCTCTCTTAGGGATTTTTAAAATGGTATTATAGGTCTCGTATTTCCTCACAATAAAAGTGTTATGACATTCTCTATGTACTTAGGAAAAGGAAAAAAAAAAGTGGGAGGGATGCAGTTCGAGGAATTTCTAGGAGGTCACCCTTCCTAGTACTATTTTCGCCCAAGAACACTTAACTGCGGGAATTCTGATGGGATCCGGTGCATTAGTGCTGGTATGATTGCATTCGTTAGTATATCCCATGCAATCGCATATATCCTTTTCTGAAATCTCAAAGGATAATTTGATGTGGGTCCCACTTGATATATGAACCGGTTTATTCACCTTAAACGTGCTTGCGAGGACCATGTCGAAATAGAGTTTTGGACCTATAATTGTCTCTGGATAAAATAAACCCGAAAACCCTTCGAACGTCAAAATTTGGAGTTGAGAATGATCGAATGGAACGAAGACCCATTGCCCTGCAAGAAGCTCTCCTAGGGCTTTTTAAAATGGTATTATGGGTCACTTAGTTCCTCACAGTAAAAGACACTACAAGAAATATGGGTATTAATAGCACTAAAAGATAGCTCAATTTTAGCAAGTGTTATTAAATATATTTTTGTTGACTTATTTTGAATATGATAGCACTTAAAAAGAGGGAGGGATGCAACACGAGGACTTCGCGGGAGGTCACCCATCCTAGTACTACTTTTGCTCAAGCACACATAATTGCGGAGTTCTGATGGGATCATGTGCATTAGTGCTGGTATGATAGCATCCGTTAGTATATCCCATGCAATCGCATATATCCTATTCCCGAAACCTCAAGGGATCATTCGATGTGGGTCCTACTTGATATGTGGACTGGTTTAGTCACCTTGGACGTGCTTGCGGTAACCATGTCAAACCGATTTTTGGACCCATTATTGTTTCTAGATTAAAAAAAACCTAAAAAGCCTTCAAACGTCAAAATTTAGACTCGACAATGGTCCAATGGTATGTAGACCCATTTCCCTGCCAGATGCTCTCTTAGGGCTTTTTAAAATGGTATTATAGGTCTCGTATTTCCTCACAATAAAAGCGTTATGACATTCTCTATGTAGTTAGGAAAAGGAAAAAAAAAGTGGGAGGGATGCAATTCGAGGAATTTCTGGGAGGTCACCCTTCCTAGTACTACTTTCGCCCAAGAACACTTAACAGCGGGAGTTCTGATGGGATCCGGTGCATTAGTGCTGGTATGATTGCATTCGTTAGTATATCCCATGCAATCGCATATATCCTTTTCTGAAATATCAAAGGATAATTTGATGTGGGTCCCACCCTATATGTGAACCGGTTTATTCACCTTAAACGTGCTTGCGAGGACCATATCGAAATAGAGTTTTGGACCTATAATTGTCTCTGGATAAAATAAACCCGAAAACCCTTCGAACGTCAAAATTTGGAGTTGAGAATGATCGAATGGAACGAAGACCCATTGCCCTGCAAGAAGATCTCCTTGGGATTTCTAAAATGGTATTATGGGTCACTTAGTTCCTCATAGTAAAAGATACCACAAGCAATATGGGTATTAATAGCACTAAAAGATAGCTCAATTTTAGCAAGTGTTATTAAATATATTTTTGTTGACTTATTTTGAATATGATAGCACTTAAAAAGAGGGAGGGATGCAACACGAGGACTTCGTGGGAGGCCACCCATCCTAGTACTACTTTTGATCAAGCACACATAATTGCGGAGTTCTGATGGGATCATATGCATTAGTGCTGGTATGATAGCATCCGTTAGTATATTCCATGCAATCGCATATATCCTATTCCCGAAACCTCAAGGGATCATTCGATGTGGGTCCTACTTGATATGTGGACCGGTTTAGTCACCTTGGACGTGCTTGAGGTAACCATGTCAAACCGAGTTTTGGACCCATTATTGTTTCTAGATTAAAAAAAAACCTAAAAAGCCTTCAAACGTCAAAATTTAGACTCGACAATGGTCCAATGGTATGTAGACCCATTTCCCTGCCAGATGCTCTCTTAGGGCTTTTTAAAATGGTATTATAGGTCTCGTATTTCCTCACAATAAAAGTGTTATGACATTCTCTATGTAGTTAGGAAAAGGAAAAAAAAAGTGGGAGGGATGCAATTCGAGGAATTTCTGGGAGGTCACCCTTCCTAGTACTACTTTCGCCCAAGAACACTTAACTGCGGGAGTTCTGATGGGATCCGGTGCATTAGTGCTGGTATGATTGCATTCGTTAGTATATCCCATGCAATCGCATATATCCTTTTCTGAAATATCAAAGGATAATTTGATGTGGGTCCCACCCTATATGTGAACCGGTTTATTCACCTTAAACGTGCTTGCGAGGACCATGTCGAAATAGAGTTTTGGACCTATAATTGTCTCTGGATAAAATAAACCCGAAAACCCTTCGAACGTCAAAATTTGGAGTTGAGAATGATCGAATGGAACGAAGACCCATTGCCCTGCAAGAAGCTCTCCTAGGGCTTTATAAAATGGTATTATGGGTCACTTAGTTCCTCACAGTAAAAGACACTACAAGAAATATGGGTATTAATAGCACTAAAAGATAGCTCAATTTTAGCAAGTGTTATTAAATATATTTTTGTTGACTTATTTTGAATATGATAGCACTTAAAAAGAGGGAGGGATGCAACACGAGGACTTCGCGGGAGGCCACCCATCCTAGTACTACTTTTGATCAAGCACACATAATTATGGAGTTCTGATGGGATCATGTGCATTAGTGCTGGTATGATAGCATCCGTTAGTATATCCCATGCAATCGCATATATCCTATTCCCGAAACCTCAAGGGATCATTCGATGTGGGTCCTACTTGATATGTGGACCTATTTAGTCACCTTGGACGTGCTTGAGGTAACCATGTCAAACCGAGTTTTGGACCCATTATTGTTTCTAGATTAAAAAAAAACCTAAAAAGCCTTCAAACGTCAAAATTTAGACTCGACAATGGTCCAATGGTATGTAGACCCATTTCCCTGCCAGAAGCTCTCTTAGGGCTTTTTAAAATGGTATTATAGGTCTCGTATTTCCTCACAATAAAAGTGTTATGACATTCTCTATGTACTTAGGAAAAGGAAAAAAAAGTGGGAGGGATGCAACTCGAGGAATTTTTGGGAGGTCACCCTTCCTAGTACTACTTTCGCCCAAGAACACTTAACTGCGGGAGTTCTGATGGGATCCGGTGCATTAGTGCTGGTATGATTGCATTCGTTAGTATATCCCATGCAATCGCATATATCCTTTTCTGAAATCTCAAAGCATAATTTGATGTGGGTCCCACTTGATATGTGAACCGGTTTATTCACCTTGAACGTGCTTGCGAGGACCATGTCGAAATAGAGTTTTGGACCTATAATTGTCTCTGGATAAAATAAACCCGAAACCCTTCGAACGTCAAAATTTGGAGTTGAGAATGATCGAATGGAACGAAGACCCATTGCCCTGCAAGAAGCTCTCCTAGGGCTTTTTAAAATGGTATTATGGGTCACTTAGTTCCTCACAGTAAAAGACACTACAAGAAATATGGGTATTAATAGCACTAAAAGATAGCTCAATTTTAGCAAGTGTTATTAAATATATTTTTGTTGACTTATTTTGAATATGATAGCACTTAAAAAGAGGGAGGGATGCAACACGAGGACTTCGCGGGAGGTCACCCATCCTAGTACTACTTTTGATCAAGCACACATAATTGCGGAGTTCTGATGGGATCATGTGCATTAGTGCTGGTATGATAGCATCCGTAGTATATCCCATGCAATCGCATATATCCTATTCCGAAAACTCAAGGGATTATTCGATGTGGGTCCTACTTGATATGTGGACCGGTTTAGTCACCTTGGACGTGCTTGCGGTAACCATGTCAAACCGAGTTTTGGACCCATTATTGTTTCTAGATTAAAAAAAAACCTAAAAAGCCTTCAAACGTCAAAATTTAGACTCGACAATGGTCCAATGGTATGTAGACCCATTTCCCTGCCAGAAGCTCTCTTAGGGCTTTTTAAAATGGTATTATAGGTCTCGTATTTCCTCACAATAAAAGTGTTATGACATTCTCTATGTACTTAGGAAAAGGAAAAAAAAAGTGGGAGGGATGCAATTCGAGGAATTTCTGGGAGGTCACCCTTCCTAGTACTACTTTCGCCCAAGAACACTTAACTGCGGGAGTTCTGATGGGATCCGGTGCATTAGTGCTGGTATGATTGCATTCGTTAGTATATCCCATGCAATCGCATATATCCTTTTCTGAAATCTCAAAGGATAATTTGATGTGGGTCCCACTTGATATGTGAACCGGTTTATTCAACTTGAACGTTCTTGCGAGGACCATGTCGAAATAGAGTTTTGGACCTATAATTGTCTCTGGATAAAATAAACCCGAAAACCCTTCGAACGTCAAAATTTGGAGTTGAGAATGATCGAATGGAACGAAGACCCATTGCCCTGCAAGAAGCTCTCCTAGGGCTTTTTAAAATGGTATTATGGGTCACTTAGTTCCTCACAGTAAAAGACACTACAAGAAATATGGGTATTAATAGCACTAAAAGATAGCTCAATTTTAGCAAGTGTTATTAAATATATTTTTGTTGACTTATTTTGAATATGATAGCACTTAAAAAGAGGGAGGGATGCAACACGAGGACTTCGCGGGAGGCCACCCATCCTAGTACTACTTTTGATCAAGCACACATAATTGCGGAGTTCTGATGGGATCATGTGCATTAGTGCTGGTATGATAGCATCCGTTAGTATATCCCATGCAATCGCATATATCCTATTCCGAAACCTCAAGGGATCATTCGATGTGGGTCCTACTTGATATGTGGACCGGTTTAGTCACCTTGGACGTGCTTGCGGTAACCATGTCAAACCGAGTTTTGGACCCATTATTGTTTCTAGATTAAAAAAAACCTAAAAAGCCTTCAAACGTCAAAATTTAGACTCGACAATGGTCCAATGGTATGTAGACCCATTTCCCTGCCAGAAGCTCTCTTAGGGCTTTTTAAAATGGTATTATAGGTCTCGTATTTCCTCACAATAAAAGTGTTATGACATTCTCTATGTAGTTAGGAAAAGGAAAAAAAAAGTGGGAGGGATGCAATTCGAGGAATTTCTGGGAGGTCACCCTTCCTAGTACTACTTTCGCCCAAGAACACTTAACTGCGGGAGTTCTGATGGGATCCGGTGCATTAGTGCTGGTATGATTGCATTCGTTAGTATATCCCATGCAATCGCATATATCCTTTTCTGAAATCTCAAAGGATAATTTGATGTGGGTCCCACTTGACATGTGAACCGGTTTATTCACCTTAAACGTGCTTGCGAGGACCATGTCGAAATAGAGTTTTGGACCTATAATTGTCTCTGGATAAAATAAACCCGAAAACCCGTCGAACGTCAAAATTTGGAGTTGAGAATGATCGAATGGAACGAAGACCCATTGCCCTGCAAGAAGATCTCCTTGGGATTTTTAAAATGGTATTATGGGTCACTTAGTTCCTCATAGTAAAAGATACTACAAGCAATATGGGTATTAAAAGCACTAAAAGATAGCTCAATTTTAGCAAGTGTTATTAAATATATTTTTGTTGACAGAGTTTGAATACGATAGCACTTAAAAAGAGAGAGGGATGCAACACGAGGACTTCGCGGGAGGTCACCCATCCTAGTACTACTTTTGCTCAAGCACACATAATTGCGGAGTTTTTATGGGATCATGTGCAGTAGTGCTGGTATGATAGCATCCATTAGTATATCCCATGCAATCGCATATATCCTATTCCCGAAAACTCAAGGGATCATTTGATGTGGGTGCTACTTGATATGTGGACTGGTTTAGTCACCTTGGACGTGCTTGCGGTAACCATGTCAAACCGAGTTTTGGACCCATTACTGTTTCTAGATTAAAAAAAAACCTAAAAAGCCTTCAAACGCCAAAATTTAGACTCGACAATGGTCCAATAGTATGCAGACCCATTTCCCTGCCAGAAGCTCTCTTAGGGCTTTTTAAAATGGTATTATAGGTCTCGTATTTCCTCACAATAAAAGTGTTATGACATTCTCTATGTACTTAGGAAAACGAAAATAAAAGTGGGAGGGATGCAGTTCGAGGAATTTCTGGGAGGTCACCCTTCCTAGTACTACTTTCGCCCAAGAACACTTAACTGTGGGAGTTTTGATGGGATCCGGTACATTAGTGCTGGTATGATTGCACTCGTTAGTATATCCCATGCAATCGCATATAACCTTTTCTGAAATCTCAAAGGATAATTTGATGTGGGTCCCACTTGATATGTGAACCGGTTTATTCAACTTGAACTTTCTTGCGAGGACCATGTCGAAATAGAGTTTTGGACCTATAATTGTCTCTGGATAAAATAAACCCGAAAACCCTTCGAACGTCAAAATTTGGAGTTGAGAATGATCGAATGGAACGAAGACCCATTGCCTTGCAAGAAGCTCTCCTAGGGCTTTTTAAAATGGTATTATGGGTCACTTAGTTCCTCACAGTAAAAGACACTACAAGAAATATGGGTATTAATAGCACTAAAAGATAGCTCAATTTTAGCAAGTGTTATTAAATATATTTTTGTTGACTTATTTTGAATATGATAGCACTTAAAAAGAGGGAGGGATGCAACACGAGGACTTCGCGGGAGGCCACCCATCCTAGTACTACTTTTGATCAAGCACACATAATTATGGAGTTCTGATGGGATCATGTGCATTAGTGCTGGTATGATAGCATCCGTTAGTATATCCCATGCAATCGCATATATCCTATTCCCGAAACCTCAAGGGATCATTCGATGTGGGTCCTACTTGATATGTGGACCGATTTAGTCACCTTGGACGTGCTTGAGGTAACCATGTCAAACCAAGTTTTGGACCCATTATTGTTTCTAGATTAAAAAAAAACCTAAAAAGCCTTCAAACGTCAAAATTTAGACTCGACAATGGTCCAATGGTATGTAGACCCATTTCCCTGCCAGATGCTCTCTTAGGGCTTTTTAAAATGGTATTACAGGTCTCGTATTTCCTCACAATAAAAGTGTTATGACATTCTCTATGTAGTTAGGAAAAGGAAAGAAAAAGTGGGAGGGATGCAATTCGAGGAATTTCTGGGAGGTCACCCTTCCTAGTACTACTTTCGCCCAAGAACACTTAACTGCGGAAGTTCTGATGGGATCCGGTGCATTAGTGCTGGTATGATTGCATTCGTTAGTATATCCCATGCAATTGCATATATCCTTTTCTGAAATCTCAAAGGATAATTTGATGTGGGTCCCACTTGACATGTGAACCGGTTTATTCACCTTAAACGTGCTTGCGAGGACCATGTCGAAATAGAGTTTTGGACCTATAATTGTCTCTGGATAAAATAAACCCGAAAACCCTTCGAACGTCAAAATTTGGAGTTGAGAATGATCGAATGGAACGAAGACCCATTGCCCTGCAAGAAGATCTCCTTGGGATTTTTAAAATGGTATTATGGGTCACTTAGTTCCTCATAGTAAAAGATACTACAAGCAATATGGGTATTAAAAGCACTAAAAGATAGCTCAATTTTAGCAAGTGTTATTAAATATATTTTTGTTGACAGAGTTTGAATACGATAGCACTTAAAAAGAGAGAGGGATGCAACACGAGGACTTCGCGGGAGGTAACCCATCCTAGTACTACTTTTGCTCAAGCACACATAATTGCGGAGTTATGATGGGATCATGTGCAGTAGTGCTGGTATGATAGCATCCATTAGTATATCCCATGCAATCGCATATATCCTATTCCCGAAAACTCAAGGGATCATTTGATGTGGGTGCTACTTGATATGTGGACTAGTTTAGTCACCTTGGACGTGCTTGCGGTAACCATGTCAAACCGAGTTTTGGACCCATTACTGTTTCTAGATTAAAAAAAAACCTAAAAAGCCTTCAAACGCCAAAATTCAGACTTGACAATGGTCCAATAGTATGCAGACCCATTTCCCTGCCAGAAGCTCTCATAGGGCTTTTTAAAATGGTATTATAGGTCTCGTATTTCCTCACAATAAAAGTGTTATGACATTCTCTATGTACTTAGGAAAAGGAAAAAAAAAGTGGGAGGGATGCAATTCGAGGAATTTCTGGGAGGTCATCCTTCCTAGTACTACTTTCGCCCAAGAAGACTTAATTGCGGGAGTTCTGATGGGATCCGGTGCATTAGTGCTGGTATGAATGCATTTGTTAGTATATCCCATGCAATCGCATATATCCTTTTCTGAAATCTCAAAGGATAATTTGATGTGGGTCCCACTTGATATGTGAACCGGTTTATTCAACTTGAACGTTCTTGCGAGGACCATGTCGAAATAGAGTTTTGGACCTATAATTGTCTCTGGATAAAATAAACCCGAAAACCCTTCAAACGTCAAAATAAACCCGAAACCCTGATCGAATATATCTTTTCCAAAACTCAAGGTATTATTCGGTGTGGGTCCCACTTGATATGTGAACCGGTTTATTCCCCTTGAACGTGCTTGCGAGGACCATGTCGAAATAGAGTTTTGGACCTATAATTGTCTCTGGATAAAATAAACCCGAAAACCCTACGAACGTCAAAATTTGGAGTTGAGAATGATCGAATGGAACGAAGACCCATTGCCCTGCAAGAAGCTCTCCTAGGGCTTTTTAAAATGGTATTATGGGTCACTTAGTTCCTCACAGTAAAAGACACTACAAGAAATATGGGTATTAATAGCACTAAAAGATAGCTCAATTTTAGCAAGTGTTATTAAATATATTTTTGTTGACTTATTTTGAATATGATAGCACTTAAAAAGAGGGAGGGATGCAACACGAGGACTTCGCGGGAGGCCACCCATCCTAGTACTACTTTTGATCAAGCACACATAATTGCGGAGTTCTGATGGGATCATGTGCATTACTGCTGGTATGATAGCATATGTTAGTATATCCCATGCAATCGCATATATCCTATTCACGAAACCTCAAGGGATCATTCGATGTGGGTCCTACTTGATATGTGCACTGGTTTAGACACCTTGGACGTGCTTGCGGTAACGATGTCAAACCGATTTTTGGACCCATTATTGTTTCTAGATTTAAAAAAAAAACTAAAAAGCCTTCAAACGTCAAAATTTAGACTCGACAATGGTCCAATGGTATGTAGACCCATGTCCCTTCCAGAAGCTCTCTTAGGGCTTTATAAAATGGTATTATAGGCCTCGTATTTCCTCACAATAAAAGTGTTATGACATTCTCTATGTAGTTAGGAAAAGGAAAAAAAAAGTGGGAGGGATGCAATTCGAGGAATTTCTGGGAGGTCACCCTTCCTAGTACTACTTTCGCCCAAGAACACTTAACTGTGGGAGTTCTGATGGGATCCGGTGCATTAGTGCTGGTATGATTGCATTCGTTAGTATATCCCATGCAATCGCATATATCCTTTTCTGAAATCTCAAAGGATAATTTGATGTGGGTCCCACTTGATATGTGAACCGGTTTATTCACCTTGAACGTTCTTGCGAGGACCATGTCGAAATAGAGTTTTGGACCTATAATTGTCTCTGGATAAAATAAACCCGAAAACCCTTCAAACGTCAAAATAAACCCGAAAACCCTGCAATCGAATATATCCTTTTTCCAAAAACTCAAGGTATTATTCGGTGTGGGTCCCACTTGATATGTGAACCGGTTTATTCCCCTTGAACGTGCTTGCGAGGACCATGTCGAAATAGAGTTTTGGACCTATAATTGTCTCTGGATAAAATAAACCCGAAAACCCTACGATCGTCAAAATTTGGAGTTGAGAATGATCGAATGGAACGAAGACCCATTGCCCTGCAAGAAGCTCTCCTAGGGCTTTTTAAAATGGTATTATGGGTCACTTAGTTCCTCACAGTAAAAGACACTACAAGAAATATGGGTATTAATAGCACTAAAAGATAGCTCAATTTTAGCAAGTGTTAAATATATTTTTGTTGACTTATTTGAATATGATAGCACTTAAAAAGAGGGAGGGATGCAACACGAGGACTTCGCGGGAGGTCACCCATCCTAGTACTACTTTTGCTCAAGCACACATAATTGCGGAGTTCTGATGGGATCATATGCATTAGTGCTGGTATGATAGCATATGTTAGTATATCCCATGCAATCGCATATATCCTATTCACGAAACCTCAAGGGATCATTCGATGTTGGTCCTACTTGATATGTGGACCGGTTTAGTCACCTTGGACGTGCTTGAGGTAACCATGTCAAACCTAGTTTTGGACCCATTATTGTTTCTAGATTAAAAAAAAACCTAAAAAGCCTTCAAACGTCAAAATTTAGACTCGACAATGGTCCAATGGTCTGTAGACCCATTTCCCTGCCAGATGCTCTCTTAGGGCTTTTTAAAATGGTATTACAGGTCTCGTATTTCCTCACAATAAAAGTGTTATGACATTCTCTATGTAGTTAGGAAAAGGAAAGAAAAAGTGGGAGGGATGCAATTCGAGGAATTTTGGGAGGTCACCCTTCCTAGTACTACTTTCGCCCAAGAACACTTAACTGCGGGAGTTCTGATGGGATCCGGTGCATTAGTGCTGGTATGAATGCATTCGTTAGTATATCCCATGCAATCGCATATATCCTTTTCTGAAATCTCAAAGGATAATTTGGTGTGGTCCCACTTGATATGTGAACCGGTTTATTCAACTTGAACGTTCTGCGAGGACCATGTCGAAATAGAGTTTTGGACCTATAATTGTCTCTGGATAAAATAAACCGAAAACCCTTCAAACGTCAAAATTAACCCGAAAACCCTGCAGTCGATTATATCCTTTTTCCAAAACTCAAGGTATTATTCGGTGTGGGTCCCACTTGATATGTGAACCGGTTTATTCCTTGAACGTGCTTGAGGACCATGTCGAAATAGAGTTTTGGACCTATAATTGTCTCTGGATAAAATAAACCCGAAAACCCTACGAACGTCAAAATTTGGAGTTGAGAATGATCGAATGGAACGAAGACCCATTGCCCAAGAAGCTCTCCTAGGGCTTTTTAAAATGGTATTATGGGTCACTTAGTTCCTCACAGTAAAAGACACTACAAGAAATATGGGTATTAATAGCACTAAAAGATAGCTCAATTTTAGCAAGTGTTATTAAATATATTTTTGTTGACTTATTTTGAATATGATAGCACTTAAAAAGAGGGAGGGATGCAACACGAGGACTTCGCGGGAGGCCACCCATCCTAGTACTACTTTTGATCAAGCACACATAATTGCGGAGTTCTGATGGGATCATGTGCATTAGTGCTGGTATGATAGCATCCGTTAGTATATCCCATGCAATCGCATATATCCTATTCACGAAACCTCAAGGGATCATTCGATGTGGGTCCTACTTGATATGTGGACTGGTTTAGACACCTTGGACGTGCTTGCGGTAACCATGTCAAACCGATTTTTGGACCCATTATTATTTCTAGATTAAAAAAAAAACCTAAAAAGCCTTCAAACGTCAAAATTTAGACTCGACAATGGTCCAATGGTATGTAGACCCATTTCCCTGCCAGAAGCTCTCTTAGGGCTTTTAAAATGGTATTATAGGTCTCGTATTTCCTCACAATAAAAGTGTTATGACATTCTCTATGTAGTTAGGAAAAGGAAAAAAAAGTGGGAGGGATGCAATTCGAGGAATTTTGGGAGGTCACCCTTCCTAGTACTACTTTCGCCCAAGAACACTTAACTGCGGGAGTTCTGATGGGATCCGGTGCATTAGTGCTGGTATGAATGCATTTGTTAGTATATCCCATGCAATCGCATATATCCTTTTCTGAAATCTCAAAGGATAATTTGATGTGGGTCCCACTTGATATGTGAACCGGTTTATTCACCTTAAACGTGCTTGCGAGACCATGTCGAAATAGAGTTTTGGACCTATAATTGTCTCTGGATAAAATAAACCCGAAAACCCTTCGAACGTCAAAATTTGGAGTTGAGATTGATCGAATGGAACGTAGACCCATTGCCCTGCAAGAAGCTCTCCTAGGGCTTTTTAAAATGGTATTATGGGTCACTTAGTTCCTCACAGTAAAAGACACTACAAGAAATATGGGTATTAATAGCACTAAAAGATAGCTCAATTTTAGCAAGTGTTATTAAATATATTTTTGTTGACTTATTTTGAATATGATAGCACTTAAAAAGAGGGAGGGATGCAACACGAGGACTTCGTGGGAGGCCACCCATCCTAGTACTACTTTTGATCAAGCACACATAATTGCGGAGTTCTGATGGGATCATATGCATTACTGCTGGTATGATAGCATATGTTAGTATATCCCATGCAATTGCATATATCCTATTCACGAAACCTCAAGGGATCATTCGATGTGGGTCCTACTTGATATGTGGACTGGTTTAGTCACCTTGGACGTGCTTGCGGTAACCATGTCAAACCGATTTTTGGACCCATTATTGTTTCTAGATTAAAAAAAACCTAAAAAGCCTTCAAACGTCAAAATTTAGACTCGACAATGGTCCAATGGTATGTAGACCCATTTCCCTGCCAGATGCTCTCTTAGGGCTTTTTAAAATGGTATTATAGGCCTCGTATTTCCTCACAATAAAAGTGTTATGACATTCTCTATGTAGTTAGGAAAAGGAAAAAAAAAAGTGGGAGGGATGCAATTCGAGGAATTTTTGGGAGGTCACCCTTCCTAGTACTACTTTCGCCCAAGAACACTTAACTGCGGGAGTTCTGATGGGATCCGGTGCATTAGTGCTGGTATGAATGCATTCGATAGTATAACCATGCAATCGCATATATCCTTTTCTGAAATCTCAAAGGATAATTTGGTGTGGGTCCCACTTGATATGTGAACCGGTTTATTCACTTGAACGTCTTGCGAGGACCATGTCGAAATAGAGTTTTGGACCTATAATTGTCTCTGGATAAAATAAACCCGAAAACCCTTCAAACGTCAAAATTAACCCGAAAACCCTGCAGTCGATTATATCCCTTTTCCAAAACTCAAGTATTATTCGGTGTGGGTCCCACTTGATATGTGAACCGGTTTATTCCCCTGAACGTGCTTGCGAGACCATGTCGAAATAGAGTTTTGGACCTATAATTGTCTCTGGATAAAATAAACCCGAAAACCCTACGAACGTCAAAATTTGGAGTTGAGAATGATCGAATGGAACGAAGACCCATTGCCCTGCAAGAAGCTCTCCTAGGGCTTTTAAAATGGTATTATGGGTCACTTAGTTCCTCACAGTAAAAGACACTACAAGAAATATGGGTATTAATAGCACTAAAAGATAGCTCAATTTTAGCAAGTGTTATTAAATATATTTTGTTGACTGATTTTGAATATGATAGCACTTAAAAAGAGGGAGGGATGCAACACGAGGACTTCGCGGGAGGCCACCCATCCTAGTACTACTTTTGATCAAGCACACATAATTGCGGAGTTCTGATGGGATCATGTGCATTAGTGCTGGTATGATAGCATCCGTTAGTATATCCCATGCAATCGCATATATCCTATTCACGAAACCTCAAGGGATCATTCGATGTGGGTCCTACTTGATATGTGGACTGGTTTAGTCACCTTGGACGTGCTTGCGGTAACCATGTCAAACCGATTTTTGGACCCATTATTGTTTCTAGATTAAAAAAAAACCTAAAAAGCCTTCAAACGTCAAAATTTAGACTCGACAATGGTCCAATGGTATGTAGACCCATTTCCCTGCCAGAAGCTCTCTTAGGGCTTTATAAAATGGTATTATAGGCCTCGTATTTCCTCACAATAAAAGTGTTATGACATTCTCTATGTAGTTAGGAAAAGGAAAAAAAAGTGGGAGGGATGCAATTCGAGGAATTTTTGGGAGGTCACCCTTCCTAGTACTACTTTCGCCCAAGAACACTTAACTGCGGGAGTTCTGATGGGATCCGGTGCATTAGTGCTGGTATGAATGCATTCGATAGTATAACCCATGCAATCGCATATATCCTTTTCTGAAATCTCAAAGGATAATTTGGTGTGGGTCCCACTTGATATGTGAACCGGTTTATTCACCTTAAACGTGCTTGCGAGCACCATGTCAAAATAGAGTTTTGGACCTATAATTGTCTCTGGATAAAATAAACCCGAAAACCCTTCGAACGTCAAAATTTGGAGTTGAGAATGATCGAATGGAACGAAGACCCATTGCCCTGCAAGAAGCTCTCCTAGGGCTTTTTAAAATGGTATTATGGGTCACTTAGTTCCTCACAGTAAAAGACACTACAAGAAATATGGGTATTAATAGCACTAAAAGATAGCTCAATTTTAGCAAGTGTTATTAAATATATTTTTGTTGACTTATTTTGAATATGATAGCACTTAAAAAGAGGGAGGGATGCAACACGAGGACTTCGCGGGAGGCCACCCATCCTAGTACTACTTTTGATCAAGCACACATAATTGCGGAGTTCTGATGGGATCATGTGCATTACTGCTGGTATGATAGCATATGTTAGTATATCCCATGCAATCGCATATATCCTATTCACGAAACCTCAAGGGATCATTCGATGTGGGTCCTACTTGATATGTGGACTGGTTTAGACACCTTGGACGTGCTTGCGGTAACCATGTCAAACCGATTTTTGGACCCATTATTATTTCTAGATTAAAAAAAAAACCTAAAAAGCCTTCAAACGTCAAAATTTAGACTCGACAATGGTCCAATGGTATGTAGACCCATTTCCCTGCCAGAAGCTCTCTTAGGGCTTTATAAAATGGTATTATAGGCCTCGTATTTCCTCACAATAAAAGTGTTATGACATTCTCTATGTAGTTAGGAAAAGGAAAAAAAAAGTGGGAGGGATGCAATTCGAGGAATTTTTGGGAGGTCACCCTTCCTAGTACTACTTTCGCCCAAGAACACTTAACTGCGGGAGTTCTGATGGGATCCGGTGCATTAGTGCTGGTATGAATGCATTCGATAGTATAACCCATGCAATCGCATATATCCTTTTCTGAAATCTCAAAGGATAATTTGGTGTGGGTCCCACTTGATATGTGAACCGGTTTATTCAACTTGAACGTTCTTGCGAGGACCATGTCGAAATAGAGTTTTGGACCTATAATTGTCTCTGGATAAAATAAACCCGAAAACCCTTCAAACGTCAAAATTAACCCGAAAACCCTGCAGTCGATTATATCCTTTTTCCAAAAACTCAAGGTATTATTCGGTGTGGGTCCCACTTGATATGTGAACCGGTTTATTCCCCTTGAACGTGCTTGCGAGGACCATGTCGAAATAGAGTTTTGGACCTATAATTGTCTCTGGATAAAATAAACCCGAAAACCCTACGATCGTCAAAATTTGGAGTTGAGAATGATCGAATGGAACGAAGACCCATTGCCCTGCAAGAAGCTCTCCTAGGGCTTTTTAAAATGGTATTATGGGTCACTTAGTTCCTCACAGTAAAAGACACTACAAGAAATATGGGTATTAATAGCACTAAAAGATAGCTCAATTTTAGCAAGTGTTATTAAATATATTTTTGTTGACTTATTTTGAATATGATAGCACTTAAAAAGAGGGAGGGATGCAACACGAGACTTCGCGGGAGGCCACCCATCCTAGTACTACTTTTGATCAAGCACACATAATGCGGAGTTCTGATGGGATCATGTGCATTAGTGCTGGTATGATAGCATATGTTAGTATATCCCATGCAATCGCATATATCCTATTCACGAAACCTCAAGGATCATTCGATGTGGGTCCTACTTGATATGTGGACTGGTTTAGACACCTTGGACGTGCTTGCGGTAACCATGTCAAACCGATTTTTGGACCCATTATTATTTCTAGATTAAAAAAAAAACCTAAAAAGCCTTCAAACGTCAAAATTTAGACTCGACAATGGTCCAATGGTATGTAGACCCATTTCCCTGCCAGAAGCTCTCTTAGGGCTTTATAAAATGGTATTATAGGCCTCGTATTTCCTCACAATAAAAGTGTTATGACATTCTCTATGTAGTTAGGAAAAGGAAAAAAAAAGTGGGAGGGATGCAATTCGAGGAATTTTTGGGAGGTCACCCTTCCTAGTACTACTTTCGCCCAAGAACACTTAACTGCGGGAGTTCTGATGGGATCCGGTGCATTAGTGCTGGTATGAATGCATTCGATAGTATATCCCATGCAATCGCATATACCCTTTTCTGAAATCTCAAAGGATAATTTGGTGTGGGTCCCACTTGATATGTGAACCGGTTTATTCACCTTAAACGTGCTAGCGAGCACCATGTCAAAATAGAGTTTTGGACCTATAATTGTCTCTGGATAAAATAAACCCGAAAACCTTTCGAACGTCAAAATTTGGAGTTGAGAATGATCGAATGGAACGTAGACCCATTGCCCTGCAAGAATCTCTCCTAGGGCTTTTTAAAATGGTATTATGGGTCACTTAGTTCCTCACAGTAAAAGACACTACAAGAAATATGGGTATTAATAGCACTAAAAGATAGCTCAATTTTAGCAAGTGTTATTAAATATATTTTTGTTGACTTATTTTGAATATGATAGCACTTAAAAAGAGGGAGGGATGCAACACGAGGACTTCGCGGGAGGCCACCCATCCTAGTACTACTTTTGATCAAGCACACATAATTGCGGAGTTCTGATGGGATCATATGCATTACTGCTGGTATGATAGCATATGTTAGTATATCCCATGCAATCGCATATATCCTATTCACGAAACCTCAAGGGATCATTCGATGTGGGTCCTACTTGATATGTGGACTGGTTTAGTCACCTTGGACGTGCTTGCGGTAACCATGTCAAACCGATTTTGGACCCATTATTGTTTCTAGATTAAAAAAAAACCTAAAAAGCCTTCAAACGTCAAAATTAGACTCGACAATGGTCCAATGGTATGTAGACCCATTTCCCTGCCAGAAGCTCTCTTAGGGCTTTTTAAAATGGTATTATAGGCCTCGTATTTCCTCACAATAAAAGTGTTATGACATTCTCTATGTAGTAGGAAAAGGAAAAAAAAAGTGGGAGGGATGCAATTCGAGGAATTTTGGGAGGTCACCCTTCCTAGTACTACTTTCGCCCAAGAACACTTAACTGCGGGAGTTTCTGATGGGATCCGGTGCATTAGTGCTGGTATGAATGCATTGTTAGTATATCCCATGCAATCGATATATCCTTTCTAAATCTCAAAGGATAATTTGATGTGGGTCCCACTTGATATGTGAACCGGTTATTCACCTTGAACGTTCTCGAGACCATGTCGAAATAGAGTTTTGGACCTATAATTGTCTCTGGATAAAATAAACCCGAAAACCCTTCAAACGTCAAAATAACCCGAAAACCCTGCAGTCGAATATATCCTTTTCCAAAAACTTCAAGGTATTTTCGGTGTGGGTCCCACTGGATATTGAACCGGTTTATTCCCCTGAACGTGCTTGCGAGACCATGTCGAAATAGAGTTTTGGACCTATAATTGTCTCTGGATAAAATAGAACCCCGAAAACCTACGATCGTCAAAATTTGGAAGAGAATATCGAATGGAACGAAGACCATTGCCCTGCAAGAAGCTTCTCTAGGCTTTTTAAATGGTATTAGGTCACTTAGTTCCTCACAGTAAAAAACACTACAAAAATATGGTTTAATAGCACTAAAAGATAGCTCAATTTAGCAAGTTTATTAATATTTTTTTTGACTATTGAATATGATAGCACTTAAAAAAGGAAATGCAACACGAGGACTTCGCGGGGAGGTCACCCATCCTAGTACTACTTTTGATCAAGCACACATAATTGCGGAGTTCTGATGGGATCATGTGCATTAGTGCTGGTATGATAGCATTGTTAGTATATCCCATGCAATCGCATATATCCTATTCACGAAATCTCAAGGATCATTCGATGTGGGTCCTACTTGATATGTGGACGGTTTAGTCACCTTGGACGTGCTTGCGGTAACCATGTCAAACCGAGTTTTGGACCCATTATTGTTTCTAGATAAAAAAAAACCTAAAAAGCCTTCAACGTCAAAATTTAGACTCGACAATGTCAATGGTAGAAGACCCATTCCCTGCCAGAAGCTCTCTTAGGGCTTTATAAAATGGTATTATAGGCCTCGTATTTCCTTCACAATAAAAGTGTTATTACATTTTCTATGTAGTTAGGAAAAGAAAAAAAGAGGGAGGGATGCAACACGAGGAATTTTGGAGGTCACCCTCCTAGTACTACTTTCGCCCAAGAACACATAACTGCGGAGTTCTGATGGGATCGTGCATTAGTGCTGGTATGAATGCATTCGTTAGTATATCCCATGCAATCGCATATATCCTTTTCTGAAATCTCAAAGATAATTTGTGTGGTCCCACTTGATATTGAACCGTTTATTCAACTTAACGTTCTCAGACCATGTACGAAATAGAGTCTTGGACCATATTGCTCTGATAAAATAAACCCGAAACCCTTTCAAAACGTCAAATAAACCCGAAAACCCTGCAGTCGATTATTTCCTTTTTTCCAAAAATCAAGGATATATCGTTTGGTCCCACTGATATGTGAACCGGTTTATTCCCCTTGAACGTGCTTGCAGGACCATGTCAAATAGAGTTTTGGACCTATAATTGTCTCTGGATAAAATAAACCCGAAAACCCTTCGAACGTCAAAATTTGGAGTTGAGAATGATCGAATGGAACGAACCCATTGCCCTGCAAGAAGCTCTCCTAGGGCTTTTTAAAATGGTATTATGGGTCACTTAGTTCCTCACAGTAAAAGACACTACAAGAAATATGGGTATTAATAGCACTAAAAGATAGCTCAATTTAGCAAGTGTTATTAAATATATTTTTGTTGACTGATTTTGTATGATAGCACTTAAAAAAGGGAGGGATGCAACACGAGGACTTCGGGAGGTCACCCATCCTAGTACTACTTTTGCTCAAGCACACATAATTGCGGAGTTCTGATGGGATCATGTGCATTAGTGCTGGTATGATAGCATCCGTTAGTATATCCCATGCAATCGCATATATCCTATTCACGAAACCTCAAGGATCATTCGATGTGGGTCCTACTTGATATGTGGACCGGTTTAGTCACCTTGGACGTGCTTGCGGTAACATGTCAAACCGAGTTTTGGACCCATTATTGTTTCTAGATTAAAAAAAACCTAAAAAGCCTTCAAACGTCAAAATTTAGACTCGACAATGGTCCAATGGTATGTAGACCCATTTCCCTGCAGAAGCTCTCTTAGGGCTTTTTAAAATGGTATTATAGGTCTCGTATTTCCTCACAATAAAAGTGTTATGACATTCTCTATGTACTTAGGAAAAAAAAAAAAAAAGTGGGAGGGATGCAATTCGAGGAATTTCTGGGAGGTCACCCTTCCTAGTACTACTTTCGCCCAAGAACACTTAACTGCGGGAGTTCTGATGGGATCCGGTGCATTAGTGCTGGTATGATTGCATTCGTTAGTATATCCCATGCAATCGCATATATCCTTTTCTGAAATCTCAAAGGATAATTTGATGTGGGTCCCACTTGATATGTGAACCGGTTTATTCACCTTGAACGTGCTTGCGAGACCATGTCGAAATAGAGTTTTGGACCTATAATTGTCTCTGGATAAAATAAACCCAAAACCCTTCGAACGTCAAAAATTGGAGTTGAGAATGATCGAATGGAACGAAGACCCATTGCCCTCAAGAAGCTCTCCTAGGTTTTAAAATGGTATTATGGGTCACTTAGTTCCTCACAGTAAAAGACACTACAAGAAATATGGGTATTAAACTAAAAGATAGCTCAATTTTAGCAAGTGTTATTAAATATATTTTTGTTGACTGAAATATGATAGCACTTAAAAAAGAGGGAGGATGCAACACGAGGACTTCGCGGAGGTCACCCATCCTAGTACTACTTTTGATCAAGCACACATAATTGCGGAGTTCTGATGGGATCATGTGCATTAGTGCTGGTATGATAGCATATGTTAGTATATCCCATGCAATCGCATATATCCTATTCACGAAACCTCAAGGGATCATTCGATGTGGGTCCTACTTGATATGTGGACCGGTTTAGTCACCTTGGACGTGCTTGCGGTAACCATGTCAAACCTAGTTTTGGACCCATTATTGTTTCTAGATAAAAAAAACCTAAAAAGCCTTCAAACGTCAAAATTTACTCGACAATGGTCCAATGTATGTAGACCCATTTCCCTGCCAGAAGCTCTCTTAGGGCTTTTTAAAATGGTATTATAGGTCTCGTATTTCCTCACAATAAAAGTGTTATGACATTCTCTATGTACTTAGGAAAAAAAAAAAAAGTGGGAGGGATGCATTCGAGGAATTTCTGGGAGGTCACCCTTCCTAGTACTACTTTCGCCCAAGAACACTTAACTGCGGGTTCTGATGGGATCCGGTGCATTAGTGCTGGTATGATTGCATTCGTTAGTATATCCCATGCAATCGCATATATCCTTTTCTGAAATCTCAAAGGATAATTTGATGTGGGTCCCACTTGATATGTGAACCGGTTTATTCACCTTAAACGTGCTTGCGAGGACCATGTCGAAATAGAGTTTTGGACCTATAATTGTCTCTGGATAAAATAAACGAAAACCTTCGAACGTCAAAATTTGGAGTTGAGAATGATCGAATGGAACGAAGACCCATTGCCCTGCAAGAAGCTCTCCTAGGGCTTTTTAAAATGGTATTATGGGTCACTTAGTTCCTCACAGTAAAAGACACTACAAGAAATATGGGTATTAATAGCACTAAAAGATAGCTCAATTTTAGCAAGTGTTATTAAATATATTTTTGTTGACTGAGTTTGAATATGATAGCACTTAAAAAGAGGGAGGGATGCAACACGAGGACTTCGCGGGAGGTCACCCATCCTAGTACTACTTTTGCTCAAGCACACATAATTGGAGTTCTGATGGGATCATGTGCATTAGTGCTGGTATGATAGCATCCGTTAGTATATCCCATGCAATCGCATATATCCTATTCCCAAACCTCAAGGGATCATTCGATGTGGGTCCTACTTGATATGTGGACCGGTTTAGTCACCTTGGACGTGCTTGAGTAACCATGTCAAACCGAGTTTTGGACCCATTATTGTTTCTAGATTAAAAAAACCTAAAAAGCCTTCAAACGTCAAAATTTAGACTCGACAATGGTCCAATGGTATGTAGACCCATTTCCCTGCCAGAAGCTCTCTTAGGCTTTTAAAATGGTATTATAGGTCTCGTATTTCCTCACAATAAAAGTGTTATGACATCTCTATGTAGTTAGGAAAAGAAAAAAAAGTGGGAGGGATGCAATTCGAGGAATTTCTGGAGGTCACCCTTCCTAGTACTACTTTTCGCCCAAGAACACTTAACTGCGGAGTTCTGATGGGATCCGGTGCATTAGTGCTGGTATGATTGCATTCGTTAGTATATCCCATGCAATCGCATATATCCTTTTCTGATCTCAAAGATAATTTGATGTGGGTCCCACTGATATGTGAACCGGTTTATTCACTTGAACGTGCTTGCGAGGACCATGTCGGAAATAGAGTTTTTGGACCCTATAATTGTCTCTGGATAAAATAAACCCGAAAACCCTCGAACGTCAAAATTTGGAGTTGAGAATGATCGAATGGAACGAAGACCCATTGCCTGCAAGAAGATCTCCTTGGATTTTTAAAAATGGTATTATGTTCACTTAGTCCTCATAGTAAAAGATACTACAAGCGATATGTGGTATTAATAGCACTAAAAGATAGCTCAATTTTAGCAAGTATTAAATATAGGGAGGGATGCAACACGAGGACTTCGGAGGTCACCCATCCTAGTACTACTCCCAAGCACGCTTCACTGCGGAGTTCTGATGGGATCCGTGCATTAGTGCTGGTATGATCGCATCCGTTAGTATATCCCATGCAATCGAATATATGCTTTTTCTGAAAACTCAAGGTATCATTCGATGTGGGTCCCCGTTGATATGTGCACCGGTTTACTCACCTTGGTTGTGCTTGCGATAACTATGTCGAAACAGAGTTTTGGACCCATAGTTGTTGTCTGGATAAATAACAAACCCGAAAAGCCTTCAAACGTCAAAAATTGGACCCGACAATGGTGCAATAGGATAAAGACCCATTTCTCTGCGAGAATCTCTCTGAAAGCTTTTTAAAATTTCATTATGGGTCTAGTAGTTCCTAACGGTAAAAGAGTTACGGCGTAAACTACGTACTTAAAAAAAAAAAAAAAAAAAAAAAGAGGGAGGGATGCAACACGAGGACTTCCCAGGAGGTCCAGTACTACTCGCCCAAGCACGCTTCATCTGCGGAGTTCTGATGGGATCCGGTGCATTAGTGCTGGTATGATCGCATCCGTTAGTATATCCCATGCAATCGAATATATGCTTTTTCAAAACTCAAGGTATCATTCGATGTGGGTCCCAGTTGATATGTGCACCGGTTTACTCACCTTGGTCGTGCTTGCGATAACTATGTCGAAGCAGAGTTTTGGACCCATAGTTGTGTCTGGATAAATAACAAAACCCGAAAAGCCTTCAAACGTCAAAAATTGGACCCGACAATGGTGCAATAGGATAAAGACCCATTTCTCTGCGAGAATCTCTCTGAAAGCTTTTTAAAATTTCATTATGGGTCTAGTAGTTCCTAACGGTAAAAGAGTTACGGCGTAAACTACGTACTAAAAAAAAAAAAAAAAAAAAAAAAAAAAAAAGAGGGAGGGATGCAACACGAGGACTTCCCGGGAGGTCACCCATCCTAGTACTATTCTCGCCAAGCACGCTTAACTGCGGAGTTCGATGGGATCCGGCATTAGTGCTGGTATGATCGCATCCGTATATCGCATGCAATCGAATATATGCTTTTTCTCAAAACTCAAGGTATCATTCGATGTGGGTCCCAGTTGATATGTGCACCGGTTTACTCACCTTGGTTGTGCTTGCGATAACTATGTCGAAGCAGAGTTTTGGACCCATAGTTGTGTCTGGATAAATAACAAAACCCGAAAAGCCTTCAAACGTCAAAAATTGGACCCGACAATGGTGCAATAGATAAAGACCCATTTCTCTGCGAGAATCTCTCTGAAAGCTTTTTAAAATTTCATTATGGGTCTAGTAGTTCCTAACGGTAAAAGAGTTACGGCGTAAACTACGTACTTAAAAAAAAAAAAAAAAAAAAAAAAAAAAAAAGAGGGAGGGATGCAACACGAGGACTTCCCGGGAGGTCACCCATCCTAGTACTACTCTCGCCCAAGCACGCTTAACTGCGGAGTTCTGATGGGATCCGGTGCATTAGTGCTGGTATGATCGCATCCGTTAGTATATCCCATGCAATCGAATATATGCTTTTTCTGAAAACTCAAGGTATCATTCGATGTGGGTCCCAGTTGATATGTGCACCGGTTTACTCACCTTGGTTGTGCTTGCGATAACTATGTCGAAAAGAGTTTTGGACCCATAGTTGTGTCTGGATAAATAACAAAACCGAAAAGCCTTCAAACGTCAAAATTGGACCCGACAATGGTGCAATAGGATAAAGACCCATTTCTCTCGCGAGAATCTCTTAAAGCTTTTTAAAATTTCATTATGGGTCTAGTAGTTCCTAACGGTAAAAGAGTTACGGCGTAAACTACGTATTAAAAAAAAAAAAAAAAGAGGGAGGGATGCAACACGAGGACTTCCCGGGAGGTCACCCATCCTAGTACTACTCTCGCCCAAGCACGCTTAACTGCGGAGTTCTGATGGGATCCGGTGCATTAGTGCTGGTATGATCGCATCCGTTAGTATATCCCATGCAATCGAATATATGCTTTTTCTGAAAACTCAAGGTATCATTCGATGTGGGTCCCAGTTGATATGTGCACCGGTTTACTCACCTTGGTCGTGCTTGCGATAACTATGTCGAAACAGAGTTTTGGACCCATAGTTGTGTCTGGATAAATAACAAAACCCGAAAAGCCTTCAAACGTCAAAAATTGGACCCGACAATGGTGCAATAGGATAAAGACCCATTTCTCTGCGAGAATCTCTCTTAAAGCTTTTTAAAATTTCATTATGGGTCTAGTAGTTCCTAACGGTAAAAGAGTTACGGCGTAAACTACGTACTAAAAAAAAAAAAAAAAAAAAAAAAAAAAAAAGAGGGGGGATGCAACACGAGGACCGGGAGGTCACCCATCCTAGTACTACTCTCGCCCAAGCACGCTTAACTGCGGAGTTGATGGGATCCCGTGCATTAGTGCTGGCATGATCGCATCCGTAATGCAATCGAATATATGCTTTTCCGAAAACTCAAGGTATCATTCGATGTGGGTCCCAGTTGATATGTGCACCGGTTTACTCACCTTGGTCGTGCTTGCGATAACTATGTCGAAACAGAGTTTTGGACCCATAGTTGTGTCTGGATAAATAACAAAACCCGAAAAGCCTTCAAACGTCAAAAATTGGACCCGACAATGGTGCAATAGGATAAAGACCCATTTCTCTGCGAGAATCTCTCTGAAAGCTTTTTAAAATTTCATTATGGGTCTAGTAGTTCCTAACGGTAAAAGAGTTACGGCGTAAATTACGTAGTTAAAAAAAAAAAAAAAAAAAAAAAAAAAGAGGGAGGGATGCAACACGAGGACTTCCCGGAGGTCACCCATCCTAGTACTACTCGCCCAAGCACGCTTAACTGCGGAGTTCTGATGGGATCCGGTGCATTAGTGCTGGTATGATCATGTTAGTATATCCCATGCAATCGAATATATGCTTTTTCTGAAAACTCAAGGTATCATTCGATGGGAGCATATGTGCACCGGTTTACTCACCTTGGTCGTGCTTGCGATAACTATGTCGAAACAGAGTTTTGGACCCATAGTTGTCTCTGGATAAATAACAAAACCCGAAAAGCCTTCAAACGTCAAAAATTGGACCCGACAATGGTGCAATAGGATAAAGACCCATTTCTCTGCGAGAATCTCTCTTAAAGCTTTTTAAAATTTCATTATGGGTCTAGTAGTTCCTAACGGTAAAAGAGTTACGGCGTAAACTACGTACTTAAAAAAAAAAAAAAAAAAAAAAAGAGGGAGGGATGCAACACGAGGACTTCCCGGGAGGTCACCCATCCTAGTACTACTCTCGCCCAAGCACGCTTAACTGCGGAGTTCGGATCCGGTGCATTAGTGCTGGTATGATCGCATCCGTTAGTATATCCCATGCAATCGAATATATGCTTTTCTGAAAACTCAAGGTATCATTCGATGTGGGTCCCAGTTGATATGTGCACCGGTTTACTCACCTTGGTTGTGCTTGCGATAACTATGTCGAAGCAGAGTTTTGGACCCATAGTTGTTTCTGGATAAATAACAAAACCCGAAAAGCCTTCAAACGTCAAAAATTGGACCCGACAATGGTGCAATAGGATAAAGACCCATTTCTCTCGAGAATCTCTGAAAGCTTTTTAAAATTTCATTATGGGTCTAGTAGTTCTAACGGTAAAAGAGTTACGGCGTAAACTACGTAGTTAAAAAAAAAAAAAAAAAAAAAAAAAGAGGGAGGGATGCAACACGAGGACTTCCCGGGAGGTCACCCATCCTAGTACTACTCGCCCAAGCACGCTTCAACGCGGAGTTCTGATGGGATCCGGTGCATTAGTGCTGGTATGATCGCATCCGTTAGTATATCCCATGCAATCGAATATATGCTTTTTCTGAAAACTCAAGGTATCATTCGATGTGGGTCCCAGTTGATATGTGCACCGGTTTACTCACCTTGGTCGTGCTTGCGATAACTATGTCGAAACAGAGTTTTGGACCCATAGTTGTGTCTGGATAAATAACAAAACCCGAAAAGCCTTCAAACGTCAAAAATTGGACCCGACAATGGTGCAATAGGATAAAGACCCATTTCTCTGCGAGAATCTCTCTTAAAGCTTTTTAAAATTTCATTATGGGTCTAGTAGTTCCTAACGGTAAAAGAGTTACGGCGTAAACTACGTACTTAAAAAAAAAAAAAAAAAAAGAGGGAGGGATGCAACACGAGGACTTCCCGGGAGGTCACCCATCCTAGTACTACTCTCGCCCAAGCACGCTTAACTGCGGAGTTCTGATGGGATCCGGTGCATTAGTGCTGGTATGATCGCATCCGTTAGTATATCCCATGCAATCGAATATATGCTTTTTCTGAAAACTCAAGGTATCATTCGATGTGGGTCCCAGTTGATATGTGCACCGGTTTACTCACCTTGGTCGTGCTTGCGATAACTATGTCGAAACAGAGTTTTGGACCCATAGTTGTGTCTGGATAAATAACAAAACCCGAAAAGCCTTCAAACGTCAAAAATTGGACCCGACAATGGTGCAATAGGATAAAGACCCATTTCTCTGAGAATCTCTCTTAAAGCTTTTAAAATTTCATTATGGGTCTGGTAGTTCCGAACGGTAAAAGAGTTACGGCGTAAACTACGTACTTAAAAAAAAAAAAAAAAAAAAAAAAAGAGGGAGGGATGCAACACGAGGACTTCCCGGGAGGTCACCCATCCTAGTACTACTCTCGCCCAAGCACGCTTAACTGCGGAGTTCTGATGGGATCCGGTGCATTAGTGCTGGTATGATCGCATCCGTTAGTATATCCCATGCAATCGAATATATGCTTTTTCTCAAAACTCAAGGTATCATTCGATGTGGGTCCCAGTTGATATGTGCACCGGTTTACTCACCTTGGTTGTGCTTGCGATAACTATGTCGAAGCAGAGTTTTGGACCCATAGTTGTTTCTGGATAAATAACAAAACCCGAAAAGCCTTCAAACGTCAAAAATTGGACCCGACAATGGTGCAATAGGATAAAGACCCATTTCTCTGCGAGAATCTCTCTGAAAGCTTTTTAAAATTTCATTATGGGTCTAGTAGTTCCTAACGGTAAAAGAGTTACGGCGTAAACTACGTACTTAAAAAAAAAAAAAAGAGGGAGGGATGCAACACGAGGACTTCCCGGGAGGTCACCCATCCTAGTACTACTCTCGCCCAAGCACGCTTAACTGCGGAGTTCTGATGGGATCCGGTGCATTAGTGCTGGTATGATCGCATCCGTTAGTATATCCCATGCAATCGAATATATGCTTTTTCTGAAAACTCAAGGTATCATTCGATGTGGGTCCCAGTTGATATGTGCACCGGTTTACTCACCTTGGTCGTGCTTGCGATAACTATGTCGAAACAGAGTTTTGGACCCATAGTTGTGTCTGGATAAATAACAAAACCCGAAAAGCCTTCAAACGTCAAAAATTGGACCCGACAATGGTGCAATAGGATAAAGACCCATTTCTCTACGAGAATCTCTCTTAAAGCTTTTTAAAATTTCATTATGGGTCTGGTAGTTCCGAACGGTAAAAGAGTTACGGCGTAAACTACGTACTTAAACAAAAAAAAAAAAAAAAAAAAAAAAAAAAAAAGAGGGAGGGATGCAACACGAGGACTTCCTGGGAGGTCACCCATCCTAGTACTACTCTCGCCCAAGCACGCTTCACTGCGGAGTTCTGATGGGATCCGGTGCATTAGTGCTGGTATGATCGCATCCGTTAGTATATCCCATGCAATCGAATATATGCTTTTTCTGAAAACTCAAGGTATCATTCGATGTGGGTCCCAGTTGATATGTGCACCGGTTTACTCACCTTGGTCGTGCTTGCGATAACTATGTCGAAACAGAGTTTTGGACCCATAGTTGTGTCTGGATAAATAACAAAACCCGAAAAGCCTTCAAACGTCAAAAATTGGACCCGACAATGGTGCAATAGGATAAAGACCCATTTCTCTACGAGAATCTCTCTTAAAGCTTTTTAAAATTTCATTATGGGTCTGGTAGTTCCGAACGGTAAAAGAGTTACGGCGTAAACTACGTACTTTAAAAAAAAAAAAAAAAAAAAAAAGAGGGAGGGATGCAACACGAGGACTTCCCGGGAGGTCACCCATCCTAGTACTACTCTCGCCCAAGCACGCTTAACTGCGGAGTTCTGATGGGATCCGGTGCATTAGTGCTGGTATGATCGCATCCGTTAGTATATCCCATGCAATCGAATATATGCTTTTTCTGAAAACTCAAGGTATCATTCGATGTGGGTCCCAGTTGATATGTGCACCGGTTTACTCACCTTGGTCGTGCTTGCGATAACTATGTCGAAATAGAGTTTTGGACCCATAGTTGTGTCTGGATAAATAACAAAACCCGAAAAGCCTTCAAACGTCAAAAATTGGACCCGACAATGGTGCAATAGGATAAAGACCCATTTCTCTGCGAGAATCTCTCTTAAAGCTTTTTAAAATTTCATTATGGGTCTGGTAGTTCCTAACGTAAAAGAGTTACGGCGTAAACTACGTACTAAAAAAAAAAAAAAAAAAAAAAAAAGAGGAGGGATGCAACACGAGGACTTCCCGGAGGTCACCCATCCTAGTACTACTCTCGCCCAAGCACGCTTCACTGCGGAGTTCTGATGGGATCCGTGCATTAGTGCTGGTATGATCGCATCCGTTAGTATATCCCATGCAATCGAATATATGCTTTTTCTGAAAACTCAAGGTATCATTCGATGTGGGTCCCATTGATATGTGCACCGGTTTACTCACCTTGGTCTTGCTTGCGATAACTATGTCGAAACAGAGTTTTGGACCCATAGTTGTGTCTGGATAAATAACAAAACCCGAAAAGCCTTCAAACGTCAAAAATTGGACCCGACAATGGTGCAATAGGATAAAGACCCATTTCTCTGCGAGAATCTCTCTTAAAGCTTTTTAAAATTTCATTATGGGTCTGGTAGTTCCGAACGGTAAAAGAGTTACGGCGTAAACTACGTACTTAAAAAAAAAAAAAAAAAAAAAAAAAAAAAGAGGGAGGGATGCAACACGAGGACTTCCCGGGAGGTCACCCATCCTAGTACTACTCTCGCCCAAGCACGCTTCACTGCGGAGTTCTGATGGGATCCGGTGCATTAGTGCTGGTATGATCGCATCCGTAATGCAATCGAATATATGCTTTTTCTGAAAACTCAAGGTATCATTCGATGTGGGTCCCCGTTGATATGTGCACCGGTTTACTCACCTTGGTCGTGCTTGTGATAACAATGTCGAAACAGAGTTTTGGACCCATAGTTGTGTCTGGATAAATAACAAAACCCGAAAAGCCTTCAAACGTCAAAAATTGGACCCGACAATGGTGCAATAGGATAAAGACCCATTTCTCTGCGAGAATCTCTCTTAAAGCTTTTTAAAATTTCATTATGGGTCTGGTAGTTCCGAACGGTAAAAGAGTTACGGCGTAAACTACGTACTTAAACAAAAAAAAAAAAAAAAAAAAAAGAGGGAGGGATGCAACACGAGGACTTCCCGGGAGGTCACCCATCCTAGTACTACTCTCGCCCAAGCACGCTTCACTGCGGAGTTCTGATGGGATCCGGTGCATTAGTGCTGGTATGATCGCATCCGTAATGCAATCGAATATATGCTTTTTCTGAAAACTCAAGGTATCATTCGATGTGGGTCCCAGTTGATATGTGCACCGGTTTACTCACCTTGGTCGTGCTTGCGATAACTATGTCGAAACAGAGTTTTGGACCCATAGTTGTGTCTGGATAAATAACAAAACCCGAAAAGCCTTCAAACGTCAAAAATTGGACCCGACAATGGTGCAATAGGATAAAGACCCATTTCTCTGCGAGAATCTCTCTTAAAGCTTTTTAAAATTTCATTATGGGTCTGGTAGTTCCTAACGGTAAAAGAGTTACGGCGTAAACTACGTACTTAAAAAAAAAAAAAAAAAAAAAAAAAAAAAGAGGGAGGGATGCAACACGAGGACTTCCCGGGAGGTCACCCATCCTAGTACTACTCTCGCCCAAGCACGCTTCACTGCGGAGTTCTGATGGGATCCGGTGCATTAGTGCTGGTATGATCGCATCCGTTAGTATATCCCATGCAATCGAATATATGTTTTTTCTCAAAACTCAAGGTATCATTCGATGTGGGTCCCAGTTGATATGTGCACCGGTTTACTCACCTTGGTCGTGCTTGCGATAACTATGTCGAAATAGAGTTTTGGACCCATAGTTGTGTCTGGATAAATAACAAAACCCGAAAAGCCTTCAAACGTCAAAAATTGGACCCGACAATGGTGCAATAGGATAAAGACCCATTTCTCTGCGAGAATCTCTCTTAAAGCTTTTTAAAATTTCATTATGGGTCTGGTAGTTCCGAACGGTAAAAGAGTTACGGCGTAAACTACGTACTTAAAAAAAAAAAAAAAAAAAAAAAAAAAGAGGGAGGGATGCAACACGAGGACTTCCCAGGAGGTCACCGATCCTAGTACTACTCTCGCCCAAGCACGCTTCACTGCGGAGTTCTGATGGGATCCGGTGCATTAGTGCTGGTATGATCGCATCCGTTAGTATATCCCATGCAATCGAATATATGCTTTTTCTGAAAACTCAAGGTATCATTCGATGTGGGTCCCAGTTGATATGTGCACCGGTTTACTCACCTTGGTCGTGCTTGTGATAACTATGTCGAAACAGAGTTTTGGACCCATAGTTGTGTCTGGATAAATAACAAAACCCGAAAAGCCTTCAAACGTCAAAAATTGGACCCGACAATGGTGCAATAGGATAAAGACCCATTTCTCTGCGAGAATCTCTCTTAAAGCTTTTTAAAATTTCATTATGGGTCTGGTAGTTCCGAACGGTAAAAGAGTTACGGCGTAAACAAAAAAAAAAAAAAAAAAAAAAAAAAAAAAAAGAGGGAGGGATGCAACACGAGGACTTCCCGGGAGGTCACCCATCCTAGTACTACTCTCGCCCAAGCACGCTTCACTGCGGAGTTCTGATGGGATCCGGTGCATTAGTGCTGGTATGATCGCATCCGTAATGCAATCGAATATATGCTTTTTCTGAAAACTCAAGGTATCATTCGATGTGGGTCCCAGTTGATATGTGCACCGGTTTACTCACCTTGGTCGTGCTTGCGATAACTATGTCGAAACAGAGTTTTGGACCCATAGTTGTGTCTGGATAAATAACAAAACCCGAAAAGCCTTCAAACGTCAAAAATTGGACCCGACAATGGTGCAATAGGATAAAGACCCATTTCTCTGCGAGAATCTCTCTTAAAGCTTTTTAAAATTTCATTATGGGTCTGGTAGTTCCGAACGGTAAAAGAGTTACGGCGTAAACTACGTACTTAAACAAAAAAAAAAAAAAAAAAAAAAAAAAAAAAGAGGGAGGGATGCAACACGAGGACTTCCCGGGAGGTCACCCATCCTAGTACTACTCTCGCCCAAGCACGCTTCACTGCGGAGTTCTGATGGGATCCGGTGCATTAGTGCTGGTATGATCGCATCCGTAATGCAATCGAATATATGCTTTTTCTGAAAACTCAAGGTATCATTCGATGTGGGTCCCAGTTGATATGTGCACCGGTTTACTCACCTTGGTCGTGCTTGCGATAACTATGTCGAAACAGAGTTTTGGACCCATAGTTGTGTCTGGATAAATAACAAAACCCGAAAAGCCTTCAAACGTCAAAAATTGGACCCGACAATGGTGCAATAGGATAAAGACCCATTTCTCTGCGAGAATCTCTCTTAAAGCTTTTTAAAATTTCATTATGGGTCTGGTAGTTCCGAACGGTAAAAGAGTTACGGCGTAAACTACGTACTTAAAAAAAAAAAAAAAAAAAAAAAGAGGGAGGGATGCAACACGAGGACTTCCCGGGAGGTCACCCATCCTAGTACTACTCTCGCCCAAGCACGCTTCACTGCGGAGTTCTGATGGGATCCGGTGCATTAGTGCTGGTATGATCGCATCCGTTAGTATATCCCATGCAATCGTATATATGCTTTTTCTGAAAACTCAAGGTATCATTCGATGTGGGTCCCAGTTGATATGTGCACCGGTTTACTCACCTTGGTCGTGCTTGCAACTATGTCGAAATAGAGTTTTGGACCCATAGTTGTGTCTGGATAAATAACAAAACCCGAAAAGCCTTCAAACGTCAAAAATTGGACCCGACAATGGTGCAATAGGATAAAGACCCATTTCTCTACGAGAATCTCTCTTAAAGCTTTTTAAAATTTCATTATGGGTCTGGTAGTTCCGAACGGTAAAAGAGTTACGGCGTAAACTACGTACTTAAACAAAAAAAAAAAAAAAAAAAAAAAAAAGAGGGAGGGATGCAACACGAGGACTTCCCGGGAGGTCACCCATCCTAGTACTACTCTCGCCCAAGCACGCTTCACTGCGGAGTTCTGATGGGATCCGGTGCATTAGTGCTGGTATGATCGCATCCGTAATGCAATCGAATATATGCTTTTTCTGAAAACTCAAGGTATCATTCGATGTGGGTCCCCGTTGATATGTGCACCGGTTTACTCACCTTGGTCGTGCTTGTGATAACAATGTCGAAACAGAGTTTTGGACCCATAGTTGTGTCTGGATAAATAACAAAACCCGAAAAGCCTTCAAACGTCAAAAATTGGACCCGACAATGGTGCAATAGGATAAAGACCCATTTCTCTGCGAGAATCTCTCTTAAAGCTTTTTAAAATTTCATTATGGGTCTGGTAGTTCCGAACGGTAAAAGAGTTACGGCGTAAAAAAAAAAAAAAAAAAAAAAAAGAGGGAGGGATGCAACACGAGGACTTCCCGGGAGGTCACCCATCCTAGTACTACTCTCGCCCAAGCACGCTTCACTGCGGAGTTCTGATGGGATCCGGTGCATTAGTGCTGGTATGATCGCATCCGTTAGTATATCCCATGCAATCGAATATATGCTTTTTCTGAAAACTCAAGGTATCATTCGATGTGGGTCCCAGTTGATATGTGCACCGGTTTACTCACCTTGGTCGTGCTTGCGATAACTATGTCGAAACAGAGTTTTGGACCCATAGTTGTGTCTGGATAAATAACAAAACCCGAAAAGCCTTCAAACGTCAAAAATTGGACCCGACAATGGTGCAATAGGATAAAGACCCATTTCTGCGAGAATCTCTCTTAAAGCTTTTTAAAATTTCATTATGGGTCTGGTAGTTCCGAACGGTAAAAGAGTTACGGCGTAAACTACGTACTAAAAAAAAAAAAAAAAAAAAAAAAAAAAGAGGGAGGGATGCAACACGAGGACTTCCCGGGAGGTCACCCATCCTAGTACTACTCTCGCCCAAGCACGCTTCACTGCGGAGTTCTGATGGGATCCGGTGCATTAGTGCTGGTATGATCGCATCCGTTAGTATATCCCATGCAATCGAATATATGCTTTTTCTGAAAACTCAAGGTATCATTCGATGTGGGTCCCAGTTGATATGTGCACCGGTTTACTCACCTTGGTCGTGCTTGCGATAACTATGTCGAAACAGAGTTTTGGACCCATAGTTGTGTCTGGATAAATAACAAAACCCGAAAAGCCTTCAAACGTCAAAAATTGGACCCGACAATGGTGCAATAGGATAAAGACCCATTTCTCTGCGAGAATCTCTCTTAAAGCTTTTTAAAATTTCATTATGGGTCTGGTAGTTCCGAACGGTAAAAGAGTTACGGCGTAAACTACGTACTTAAAAAAAAAAAAAAAAAAAAAAAAAAAAAAGAGGGAGGGATGCAACACGAGGACTTCCCAGGAGGTCACCGATCCTAGTACTACTCTCGCCCAAGCACGCTTCACTGCGGAGTTCTGATGGGATCCGGTGCATTAGTGCTGGTATGATCGCATCCGTAATGCAATCGAATATATGCTTTTTCTGAAAACTCAAGGTATCATTCGATGTGGGTCCCAGTTGATATGTGCACCGGTTTACTCACCTTGGTCGTGCTTGCGATAACTATGTCGAAATAGAGTTTTGGACCCATAGTTGTGTCTGGATAAATAACAAAACCCGAAAAGCCTTCAAACGTCAAAAATTGGACCCGACAATGGTGCAATAGGATAAAGACCCATTTCTCTACGAGAATCTCTCTTAAAGCTTTTTAAAATTTCATTATGGGTCTGGTAGTTCCGAACGGTAAAAGAGTTACGGCGTAAACTACGTACTTTAAAAAAAAAAAAAAAAAAAAAAGAAAAGAGGGAGGGATGCAACACGAGGACTTCCCGGGAGGTCACCCATCCTAGTACTACTCTCGCCCAAGCACGCTTCACTGCGGAGTTCTGATGGGATCCGGTGCATTAGTGCTGGTATGATCGCATCCAGTATCCCATGCAATCGAATATATGCTTTTTCTGAAAACTCAAGGTATCATTCGATGTGGGTCCCAGTTGATATGTGCACCGGTTTACTCACCTTGGTCGTGCTTGCGATAACTATGTCGAAACAGAGTTTTGGACCCATAGTTGTGTCTGGATAAATAACAAAACCCGAAAAGCCTTCAAACGTCAAAAATTGGACCCGACAATGGTGCAATAGGATAAAGACCCATTTCTCTGCGAGAATCTCTCTTAAAGCTTTTAAAATTTCATTATGGGTCTGGTAGTTCCGAACGGTAAAAGAGTTACGGCGTAAACTACGTACTTAAAAAAAAAAAAAAAAAAAAAAAAAAAAGAGGGAGGGATGCAACACGAGGACTTCCCAGGAGGTCACCCATCCTAGTACTACTCTCGCCCAAGCACGCTTAACTGCGGAGTTCTGATGGGATCCGGTGCATTAGTGCTGGTATGATCGCATCCGTTAGTATATCCCATGCAATCGAATATATGCTTTTTCTGAAAACTCAAGGTATCATTCGATGTGGGTCCCAGTTGATATGCGCACCGGTTTACTCACCTTGGTTGTGCTTGCGATAACTATGTCGAAACAGAGTTTTGGACCCATAGTTGTGTCTGGATAAATAACAAAACCCGAAAAGCCTTCAAACGTCAAAAATTGGACCCGACAATGGTGCAATAGGATAAAGACCCATTTCTCTGCGAGAATCTCTCTTAAAGCTTTTTAAAATTTCATTATGGGTCTAGTAGTTCCTAACGGTAAAAGAGTTACGGCGTAAACTACGTACTTAAAAAAAAAAAAAAAAAAAAAAAAAAAAAGAGGGAGGGATGCAACACGAGGACTTCCCGGGAGGTCACCCATCCTAGTACTACTCTCGCCCAAGCACGCTTCACTGCGGAGTTCTGATGGGATCCGGTGCATTAGTGCTTGTATGATCGCATCCGTCATGCAATCGAATATATGCTTTTTCTGAAAACTCAAGGTATCATTCGACGTGGGTCCCAGTTGATATGTGCACCGGTTTTCTCACCTTGGTCGTGCTTGCGATAACTATGTCGAAACAGAGTTTTGGACCCATAGTTGGGTCTTGATAAATAACAAAACCCGAAAAGCCTTCAAACGTCAAAAATTGGACCCGACAATGGTGCAATAGGATAAAGACCCATTTCTCTGCGAGAATCTCTCTTAAAGCTTTTTAAAATTTCATTATGGGTCTAGTAGTTCCTAACGGTAAAAGAGTTACGGCGTAAACTACGTACTTAAAAAAAAAAAAAAAAAAAAAAAAAAAAGAGGGAGGGATGCAACACGAGGACTTCCCGGGAGGTCACCCATCCTAGTACTACTCTCGCCCAAGCACGCTTAACTGCGGAGTTCTGATGGGATCCGGTGCATTAGTGCTGGTATGATCGCATCCGTTAGTATATCCCATGCAATCGAATATATGCTTTTTCTGAAAACTCAAGGTATCATTCGACGTGGGTCCCAGTTGATATGTGCACCGGTTTACTCACCTTGGTCGTGCTTGCGATAACTATGTCGAAATAGAGTTTTGGACCCATAGTTGTGTCTGGATAAATAACAAAACCCGAAAAGCCTTCAAACGTCAAAAATTGGACCCGACAATGGTGCAATAGGATAAAGACCCATTTCTCTGCGAGAATCTCTCTTAAAGCTTTTTAAAATGTCATTATGGGTCTCGTAGTTTCTCACAGTAAAAGAGTTACGGCGTAAACTACGTACTTTAAAAAAAAAAAAAAAAAAAAAAAAGAGGGAGGGATGCAACACGAAGACTTCCCGGGAGGTCACCCATCCTAGTACTACTCTCGCCCAAGCACGCTTAACTGCGGAGTTCTGATGGGATCCGGTACATTAGTGCTGGTATGATCGCATCCGTTAGTATGTCCCATGGAATCGAATATATGCTTTTTCTGAAAACTCAAGGTATCATTCGATGTGGGTCCTAGTTGATATGTGCACCGGTTTACTCACCTTGGTCGTGCTTGCGATAACTATGTCGAAACAGAGTTTTGGACCCATAGTTGTGTCTGGATAAATAACAAAACCCGAAAAGCCTTCAAACGTCAAAAATTGGACCCGACAATGGTGCAATAGGATAAAGACCCATTTCTCTGCGAGAATCTCTCTTAAAGCTTTTTAAAATTTCATTATGGGTCTAGTAGTTCCTAACGGTAAAAGAGTTACGGCGTAAACTACGTACTTAAAAAAAAAAAAAAAAAAAAAAAAAAAGAGGGAGGGATGCAACACGAGGACTTCCCGGGAGGTCACCCATCCTAGTACTACTCTCGCCCAAGCACGCTTGACTGCGGAGTTCTGATGGGATTCGGTGCATTAGTGCTGGTATGATCGCATCCGTTAGTATATCCCATGCAATCGAATATAAGCTTTTTCTGAAAACTCAAGGTATCATTCAATGTGGGTCCTAGTTGATATGTGCACCGGTTTACTCACCTTGGTCGTGCTTGCGATAACTATGTCGAAACAGAGTTTTGGACCCATAGTTGTGTCTGGATAAATAACAAAACCCGAAAAGCCTTCAAACGTCAAAAATTGGACCCGACAATGGTGCAATAGGATAAAGACCCATTTCTCTGCGAGAATCTCTCTTAAAGCTTTTTAAAATTTCATTATGGGTCCAGTAGTTCCTAACGGTAAAAGAGTTACGGCGTAAACTACGTACTTAAAAAAAAAAAAAAAAAAAAAAAAAAAAAGAGGGAGGGATGCAACACGAGGACTTCCCGGGAGGTCACCCATCCTAGTACTACTCTCGCCCAAGCACGCTTAACTGCGGAGTTCTGATGGGATCCGGTGCATTAGTGCTGGTATGATCGCATCCGTTAGTATATCCCATGCAATCGAATATATGCTTTTTCTGAAAACTCAAGGTATCATTCGATGTGGGTCCCAGTTGATATGTGCACCGGTTTACTCACCTTGGTCGTGCTTGCGATAACTATGTCGAAACAGAGTTTTGGACCCATAGTTGTGTCTGGATAAATAACAAAACCCGAAAAGCCTTCAAACGTCAAAAATTGGACCCGACAATGGTGCAATAGGATAAAGACCCATTTCTCTGCGAGAATCTCTCTTAAAGCTTTTTAAAATTTCATTATGGGTCTGGTAGTTCCGAACGGTAAAAGAGTTACGGCGTAAACTACGTACTTAAAAAAAAAAAAAAAAAAAAAGAGGGAGGGATGCAACACGAGGACTTCCCAGGAGGTCACCGATCCTAGTACTACTCTCGCCCAAGCACGCTTCACTGCGGAGTTCTGATGGGATCCGGTGCATTAGTGCTGGTATGATCGCATCCGTTAGTATATCCCATGCAATCGAATATATGCTTTTTCTGAAAACTCAAGGTATCATTCGATGTGGGTCCCAGTTGATATGTGCACCGGTTTACTCACCTTGGTCGTGCTTGCGATAACTATGTCGAAACAGAGTTTTGGACCCATAGTTGTGTCTGGATAAATAACAAAACCCGAAAAGCCTTCAAACGTCAAAAATTGGACCCGACAATGGTGCAATAGGATAAAGACCCATTTCTCTGCGAGAATCTCTCTTAAAGCTTTTTAAAATTTCATTATGGGTCTAGTAGTTCCTAACGGTAAAAGAGTTACGGCGTAAACTACGTACTTAAAAAAAAAAAAAAAAAAAAAAAAAGAGGGAGGGATGCAACACGAGGACTTCCCGGGAGGTCACCCATCCTAGTACTACTCTCGCCCAAGCACGCTTCACTGCGGAGTTCTGATGGGATCCGGTGCATTAGTGCTGGTATGATCGCATCCGTTAGTATATCCCATGCAATCGTATATATGCTTTTTCTGAAAACTCAAGGTATCATTCGATGTGGGTCCCAGTTGATATGTGCACCGGTTTACTCACCTTGGTCGTGCTTGCGATAACTATGTCGAAACAGAGTTTTGGACCCATAGTTGTGTCTGGATAAATAACAAAACCCGAAAAGCCTTCAAACGTCAAAAATTGGACCCGACAATGGTGCAATAGGATAAAGACCCATTTCTCTGCGAGAATCTCTCTTAAAGCTTTTTAAAATTTCATTATGGGTCTAGTAGTTCCTAACGGTAAAAGAGTTACGGCGTAAACTACGTACTTAAAAAAAAAAAAAAAAAAAAAAAAAAAGAGGGAGGGATGCAACACGAGGACTTCCCGGGAGGTCACCCATCCTAGTACTACTCTCGCCCAAGCACGCTTAACTGCGGAGTTCTGATGGGATCCGGTGCATTAGTGCTGGTATGATCGCATCCGTTAGTATATCCCATGCAATCGAATATATGCTTTTTCTGAAAACTCAAGGTATCATTCGATGTGGGTCCCAGTTGATATGCGCACCGGTTTACTCACCTTGGTTGTGCTTGCGATAACTATGTCGAAACAGAGTTTTGGACCCATAGTTGTGTCTGGATAAATAACAAAACCCGAAAAGCCTTCAAACGTCAAAAATTGGACCCGACAATGGTGCAATAGGATAAAGACCCATTTCTCTGCGAGAATCTCTTAAAGCTTTTTAAAATTTCATTATGGGTCTAGTAGTTCCTAACGGTAAAAGAGTTACGGCGTAAATTACGTAGTTAAAAAAAAAAAAAAAAAAAAAAAAAAAAAGAGGGAGGGATGCAACACGAGGACTTCCCGGGAGGTCACCCATCCTAGTACTACTCTCGCCCAAGCACGCTTAACTGCGGAGTTCTGATGGGATCCGGTGCATTAGTGCTGGTATGATCGCATCCGTTAGTATATCCCATGCAATCGAATATATGCTTTTTCTGAAAACTCAAGGTATCATTCGATGTGGGTCCCAGTTGATATGCGCACCGGTTTACTCACCTTGGTTGTGCTTGCGATAACTATGTCGAAACAGAGTTTTGGACCCATAGTTGTGTCTGGATAAATAACAAAACCCGAAAAGCCTTCAAACGTCAAAAATTGGACCCGACAATGGTGCAATAGGATAAAGACCCATTTCTCTGCGAGAATCTCTCTTAAAGCTTTTTAAAATTTCATTATGGGTCTAGTAGTTCCTAACGGTAAAAGAGTTACGGCGTAAACTACGTACTTAAAAAAAAAAAAAAAAAAAAAAAAAAGAGGGAGGGATGCAACACGAGGACTTCCCGGGAGGTCACCCATCCTAGTACTACTCTCGCCCAAGCACGCTTAACTGCGGAGTTCTGATGGGATCCGGTGCATTAGTGCTGGTATGATCGCATCCGTTAGTATATCCCATGCAATCGAATATATGCTTTTTCTGAAAACTCAAGGTATCATTCGATGTGGGTCCCAGTTGATATGTGCACCGGTTTACTCACCTTGGTTGTGCTTGCGATAACTATGTCGAAACAGAGTTTTGGACCCATAGTTGTTTCTGGATAAATAACAAAACCCGAAAAGCCTTCAAACGTCAAAAATTGGACCCGACAATGGTGCAATAGGATAAAGACCCATTTCTCTGCGAGAATCTCTCTGAAAGCTTTTTAAAATTTCATTATGGGTCTAGTAGTTCCTAACGGTAAAAGAGTTACGGCGTAAATTACGTAAAAAAAAAAAAAAAAAAAAAAAAAAGAGGGAGGGATGCAACACGAGGACTTCCCGGGAGGTCACCCATCCTAGTACTACTCTCGCCCAAGCACGCTTAACTGCGGAGTTCTGATGGGATCCGGTGCATTAGTGCTGGTATGATCGCATCCGTTAGTATATCCCATGCAATCGAATATATGCTTTTTCTGAAAACTCAAGGTATCATTCGATGTGGGTCCCAGTTGATATGTGCACCGGTTTACTCACCTTGGTTGTGCTTGCGATAACTATGTCGAAACAGAGTTTTGGACCCATAGTTGTTTCTGGATAAATAACAAAACCCGAAAAGCCTTCAAACGTCAAAAATTGGACCCGACAATGGTGCAATAGGATAAAGACCCATTTCTCTGCGAGAATCTCTCTGAAAGCTTTTTAAAATTTCATTATGGGTCTAGTAGTTCCTAACGGTAAAAGAGTTACGGCGTAAATTACGTAGTTAAAAAAAAAAAAAAAAAAAAAAAAAGAGGGAGGGATGCAACACGAGGACTTCCCGGGAGGTCACCCATCCTAGTACTACTCTCGCCCAAGCACGCTTAACTGCGGAGTTCTGATGGGATCCGGTGCATTAGTGCTGGTATGATCGCATCCGTTAGTATATCCCATGCAATCGAATATATGCTTTTTCTGAAAACTCAAGGTATCATTCGATGTGGGTCCCAGTTGATATGTGCACCGGTTTACTCACCTTGGTTGTGCTTGCGATAACTATGTCGAAACAGAGTTTTGGACCCATAGTTGTTTCTGGATAAATAACAAAACCCGAAAAGCCTTCAAACGTCAAAAATTGGACCCGACAATGGTGCAATAGGATAAAGACCCATTTCTCTGCGAGAATCTCTCTGAAAGCTTTTTAAAATTTCATTATGGGTCTAGTAGTTCCTAACGGTAAAAGAGTTACGGCGTAAATTACGTAGTTAAAAAAAAAAAAAAAAAAAAGAGGGAGGGATGCAACACGAGGACTTCCCGGGAGGTCACCCATCCTAGTACTACTCTCGCCCAAGCACGCTTAACTGCGGAGTTCTGATGGGATCCGGTGCATTAGTGCTGGTATGATCGCATCCGTTAGTATATCCCATGCAATCGAATATATGCTTTTTCTGAAAACTCAAGGTATCATTCGACGTGGGTCCCAGTTGATATGCGCACCGGTTTACTCACCTTGGTTGTGCTTGCGATAACTATGTCGAAACAGAGTTTTGGACCCATAGTTGTTTCTGGATAAATAACAAAACCCGAAAAGCCTTCAAACGTCAAAAATTGGACCCGACAATGGTGCAATAGGATAAAGACCCATTTCTCTGCGAGAATCTCTCTGAAAGCTTTTTAAAATTTCATTATGGGTCTAGTAGTTCCTAACGGTAAAAGAGTTACGGCGTAAATTAAAAAAAAAAAAAAAAAAAGAGGGAGGGATGCAACACGAGGACTTCCCGGGAGGTCACCCATCCTAGTACTACTCTCGCCCAAGCACGCTTAACTGCGGAGTTCTGATGGGATCCGGTGCATTAGTGCTGGTATGATCGCATCCGTTAGTATATCCCATGCAATCGAATATATGCTTTTTCTGAAAACTCAAGGTATCATTCGATGTGGGTCCCAGTTGATATGTGCACCGGTTTACTCACCTTGGTTGTGCTTGCGATAACTATGTCGAAGCAGAGTTTTGGACCCATAGTTGTTTCTGGATAAATAACAAAACCCGAAAAGCCTTCAAACGTCAAAAATTGGACCCGACAATGGTGCAATAGGATAAAGACCCATTTCTCTGCGAGAATCTCTCTGAAAGCTTTTTAAAATTTCATTATGGGTCTAGTAGTTCCTAACGGTAAAAGAGTTACGGCGTAAATTACGTAGTTAAAAAAAAAAAAAAAAAAAAAAAAAAAAAGAGGGAGGGATGCAACACGAGGACTTCCCGGGAGGTCACCCATCCTAGTACTACTCTCGCCCAAGCACGCTTAACTGCGGAGTTCTGATGGGATCCGGTGCATTAGTGCTGGTATGATCGCATCCGTTAGTATATCCCATGCAATCGAATATATGCTTTTTCTGAAAACTCAAGGTATCATTCGACGTGGGTCCCAGTTGATATGTGCACCGGTTTACTCACCTTGGTTGTGCTTGCGATAACTATGTCGAAACAGAGTTTTGGACCCATAGTTGTTTCTGGATAAATAACAAAACCCGAAAAGCCTTCAAACGTCAAAAATTGGACCCGACAATGGTGCAATAGGATAAAGACCCATTTCTCTGCGAGAATCTCTCTGAAAGCTTTTTAAAATTTCATTATGGGTCTAGTAGTTCCTAACGGTAAAAGAGTTACGGCGTAAATTACGTAGTTAAAAAAAAAAAAAAAAAAAAAAAAAAAAAAGAGGGAGGGATGCAACACGAGGACTTCCCGGGAGGTCACCCATCCTAGTACTACTCTCGCCCAAGCACGCTTAACTGCGGAGTTCTGATGGGATCCGGTGCATTAGTGCTGGTATGATCGCATCCGTTAGTATATCCCATGCAATCGAATATATGCTTTTTCTGAAAACTCAAGGTATCATTCGATGTGGGTCCCAGTTGATATGTGCACCGGTTTACTCACCTTGGTTGTGCTTGCGATAACTATGTCGAAGCAGAGTTTTGGACCCATAGTTGTTTCTGGATAAATAACAAAACCCGAAAAGCCTTCAAACGTCAAAAATTGGACCCGACAATGGTGCAATAGGATAAAGACCCATTTCTCTGCGAGAATCTCTCTGAAAGCTTTTTAAAATTTCATTATGGGTCTAGTAGTTCCTAACGGTAAAAGAGTTACGGCGTAAATTACGTAGTTAAAAAAAAAAAAAAAAAAAAAAAAAAAGAGGGAGGGATGCAACACGAGGACTTCCCGGAGGTCACCCATCCTAGTACTACTCTCGCCCAAGCACGCTTAACTGCGGAGTTCTGATGGGATCCGGTGCATTAGTGCTGGTATGATCGCATCCGTTAGTATATCCCATGCAATCGAATATATGCTTTTTCTGAAAACTCAAGGTATCATTCGATGTGGGTCCCAGTTGATATGTGCACCGGTTTACTCACCTTGGTTGTGCTTGCGATAACTATGTCGAAGCAGAGTTTTGGACCCATAGTTGTTTCTGGATAAATAACAAAACCCGAAAAGCCTTCAAACGTCAAAAATTGGACCCGACAATGGTGCAATAGGATAAAGACCCATTTCTCTGCGAGAATCTCTCTGAAAGCTTTTTAAAATTTCATTATGGGTCTAGTAGTTCCTAACGGTAAAAGAGTTACGGCGTAAATTACGTAGTTAAAAAAAAAAAAAAAAAAAAAAAAAAAAGAGGGAGGGATGCAACACGAGGACTTCCCGGGAGGTCACCCATCCTAGTACTACTCTCGCCCAAGCACGCTTAACTGCGGAGTTCTGATGGGATCCGGTGCATTAGTGCTGGTATGATCGCATCCGTTAGTATATCCCATGCAATCGAATATATGCTTTTTCTGAAAACTCAAGGTATCATTCGATGTGGGTCCCAGTTGATATGTGCACCGGTTTACTCACCTTGGTTGTGCTTGCGATAACTATGTCGAAGCAGAGTTTTGGACCCATAGTTGTTTCTGGATAAATAACAAAACCCGAAAAGCCTTCAAACGTCAAAAATTGGACCCGACAATGGTGCAATAGGATAAAGACCCATTTCTCTGCGAGAATCTCTCTGAAAGCTTTTTAAAATTTCATTATGGGTCTAGTAGTTCCTAACGGTAAAAGAGTTACGGCGTAAATTACGTAGTTAAAAAAAAAAAAAAAAAAAAAAAAAAAAAGAGGGAGGGATGCAACACGAGGACTTCCCGGGAGGTCACCCATCCTAGTACTACTCTCGCCCAAGCACGCTTAACTGCGGAGTTCTGATGGGATCCGGTGCATTAGTGCTGGTATGATCGCATCCGTTAGTATATCCCATGCAATCGAATATATGCTTTTTCTGAAAACTCAAGGTATCATTCGATGTGGGTCCCAGTTGATATGTGCACCGGTTTACTCACCTTGGTTGTGCTTGCGATAACTATGTCGAAGCAGAGTTTTGGACCCATAGTTGTTTCTGGATAAATAACAAAACCCGAAAAGCCTTCAAACGTCAAAAATTGGACCCGACAATGGTGCAATAGGATAAAGACCCATTTCTCTGCGAGAATCTCTCTGAAAGCTTTTTAAAATTTCATTATGGGTCTAGTAGTTCCTAACGGTAAAAGAGTTACGGCGTAAATTACGTAGTTAAAAAAAAAAAAAAAAAAAAAAAAAAAGAGGGAGGGATGCAACACGAGGACTTCCCGGGAGGTCACCCATCCTAGTACTACTCTCGCCCAAGCACGCTTAACTGCGGAGTTCTGATGGGATCCGGTGCATTAGTGCTGGTATGATCGCATCCGTTAGTATATCCCATGCAATCGAATATATGCTTTTTCTGAAAACTCAAGGTATCATTCGATGTGGGTCCCAGTTGATATGTGCACCGGTTTACTCACCTTGGTTGTGCTTGCGATAACTATGTCGAAGCAGAGTTTTGGACCCATAGTTGTTTCTGGATAAATAACAAAACCCGAAAAGCCTTCAAACGTCAAAAATTGGACCCGACAATGGTGCAATAGGATAAAGACCCATTTCTCTGCGAGAATCTCTCTGAAAGCTTTTTAAAATTTCATTATGGGTCTAGTAGTTCCTAACGGTAAAAGAGTTACGGCGTAAATTACGTAGTTAAAAAAAAAAAAAAAAAAAAAAAAAGAGGGAGGGATGCAACACGAGGACTTCCCGGGAGGTCACCCATCCTAGTACTACTCTCGCCCAAGCACGCTTAACTGCGGAGTTCTGATGGGATCCGGTGCATTAGTGCTGGTATGATCGCATCCGTTAGTATATCCCATGCAATCGAATATATGCTTTTTCTGAAAACTCAAGGTATCATTCGATGTGGGTCCCAGTTGATATGTGCACCGGTTTACTCACCTTGGTTGTGCTTGCGATAACTATGTCGAAGCAGAGTTTTGGACCCATAGTTGTTTCTGGATAAATAACAAAACCCGAAAAGCCTTCAAACGTCAAAAATTGGACCCGACAATGGTGCAATAGGATAAAGACCCATTTCTCTGCGAGAATCTCTCTGAAAGCTTTTTAAAATTTCATTATGGGTCTAGTAGTTCCTAACGGTAAAAGAGTTACGGCGTAAATTACGTAGTTAAAAAAAAAAAAAAAAAAAAAAAAAAAAGAGGGAGGGATGCAACACGAGGACTTCCCGGAGGTCACCCATCCTAGTACTACTCTCGCCCAAGCACGCTTAACTGCGGAGTTCTGATGGGATCCGGTGCATTAGTGCTGGTATGATCGCATCCGTTAGTATATCCCATGCAATCGAATATATGCTTTTTCTGAAAACTCAAGGTATCATTCGATGTGGGTCCCAGTTGATATGTGCACCGGTTTACTCACCTTGGTTGTGCTTGCGATAACTATGTCGAAGCAGAGTTTTGGACCCATAGTTGTTTCTGGATAAATAACAAAACCCGAAAAGCCTTCAAACGTCAAAAATTGGACCCGACAATGGTGCAATAGGATAAAGACCCATTTCTCTGCGAGAATCTCTCTGAAAGCTTTTTAAAATTTCATTATGGGTCTAGTAGTTCCTAACGGTAAAAGAGTTACGGCGTAAATTACGTAGTTAAAAAAAAAAAAAAAAAAAAAAAAAAAAGAGGGAGGGATGCAACACGAGGACTTCCCGGGAGGTCACCCATCCTAGTACTACTCTCGCCCAAGCACGCTTAACTGCGGAGTTCTGATGGGATCCGGTGCATTAGTGCTGGTATGATCGCATCCGTTAGTATATCCCATGCAATCGAATATATGCTTTTTCTGAAAACTCAAGGTATCATTCGATGTGGGTCCCAGTTGATATGTGCACCGGTTTACTCACCTTGGTTGTGCTTGCGATAACTATGTCGAAGCAGAGTTTTGGACCCATAGTTGTTTCTGGATAAATAACAAAACCCGAAAAGCCTTCAAACGTCAAAAATTGGACCCGACAATGGTGCAATAGGATAAAGACCCATTTCTCTGCGAGAATCTCTCTGAAAGCTTTTTAAAATTTCATTATGGGTCTAGTAGTTCCTAACGGTAAAAGAGTTACGGCGTAAATTACGTAGTTAAAAAAAAAAAAAAAAAAAAAAAGAGGGAGGGATGCAACACGAGGACTTCCCGGGAGGTCACCCATCCTAGTACTACTCTCGCCCAAGCACGCTTAACTGCGGAGTTCTGATGGGATCCGGTGCATTAGTGCTGGTATGATCGCATCCGTTAGTATATCCCATGCAATCGAATATATGCTTTTTCTGAAAACTCAAGGTATCATTCGATGTGGGTCCCAGTTGATATGTGCACCGGTTTACTCACCTTGGTTGTGCTTGCGATAACTATGTCGAAGCAGAGTTTTGGACCCATAGTTGTTTCTGGATAAATAACAAAACCCGAAAAGCCTTCAAACGTCAAAAATTGGACCCGACAATGGTGCAATAGGATAAAGACCCATTTCTCTGCGAGAATCTCTCTGAAAGCTTTTTAAAATTTCATTATGGGTCTAGTAGTTCCTAACGGTAAAAGAGTTACGGCGTAAATTACGTAGTTAAAAAAAAAAAAAAAAAAAAAAAAAGAGGGAGGGATGCAACACGAGGACTTCCCGGAGGTCACCCATCCTAGTACTACTCTCGCCCAAGCACGCTTAACTGCGGAGTTCTGATGGGATCCGGTGCATTAGTGCTGGTATGATCGCATCCGTTAGTATATCCCATGCAATCGAATATATGCTTTTTCTGAAAACTCAAGGTATCATTCGATGTGGGTCCCAGTTGATATGTGCACCGGTTTACTCACCTTGGTTGTGCTTGCGATAACTATGTCGAAGCAGAGTTTTGGACCCATAGTTGTTTCTGGATAAATAACAAAACCCGAAAAGCCTTCAAACGTCAAAAATTGGACCCGACAATGGTGCAATAGGATAAAGACCCATTTCTCTGCGAGAATCTCTCTGAAAGCTTTTTAAAATTTCATTATGGGTCTAGTAGTTCCTAACGGTAAAAGAGTTACGGCGTAAATTACGTAGTTAAAAAAAAAAAAAAAAAAAAAAAAAAAGAGGGAGGGATGCAACACGAGGACTTCCCGGAGGTCACCCATCCTAGTACTACTCTCGCCCAAGCACGCTTAACTGCGGAGTTCTGATGGGATCCGGTGCATTAGTGCTGGTATGATCGCATCCGTTAGTATATCCCATGCAATCGAATATATGCTTTTTCTGAAAACTCAAGGTATCATTCGATGTGGGTCCCAGTTGATATGTGCACCGGTTTACTCACCTTGGTTGTGCTTGCGATAACTATGTCGAAGCAGAGTTTTGGACCCATAGTTGTTTCTGGATAAATAACAAAACCCGAAAAGCCTTCAAACGTCAAAAATTGGACCCGACAATGGTGCAATAGGATAAAGACCCATTTCTCTGCGAGAATCTCTCTGAAAGCTTTTTAAAATTTCATTATGGGTCTAGTAGTTCCTAACGGTAAAAGAGTTACGGCGTAAATTACGTAGTTAAAAAAAAAAAAAAAAAAAAAAAGAGGGAGGGATGCAACACGAAGACTTCCGGGAGGTCACCCATCCTAGTACTACTCTCGCCCAAGCACGCTTAACTGCGGAGTTCTGATGGGATCCGGTGCATTAGTGCTGGTATGATCGCATCCGTTAGTATATCCCATGCAATCGAATATATGCTTTTTCTGAAAACTCAAGGTATCATTCGATGTGGGTCCCAGTTGATATGTGCACCGGTTTACTCACCTTGGTTGTGCTTGCGATAACTATGTCGAAGCAGAGTTTTGGACCCATAGTTGTTTCTGGATAAATAACAAAACCCGAAAAGCCTTCAAACGTCAAAAATTGGACCCGACAATGGTGCAATAGGATAAAGACCCATTTCTCTGCGAGAATCTCTCTGAAAGCTTTTTAAAATTTCATTATGGGTCTAGTAGTTCCTAACGGTAAAAGAGTTACGGCGTAAATTACGTAGTTAAAAAAAAAAAAAAAAAAAAAAAAAAAAGAGGGAGGGATGCAACACGAGGACTTCCGGGAGGTCACCCATCCTAGTACTACTCTCGCCCAAGCACGCTTAACTGCGGAGTTCTGATGGGATCCGGTGCATTAGTGCTGGTATGATCGCATCCGTTAGTATATCCCATGCAATCGAATATATGCTTTTTCTGAAAACTCAAGGTATCATTCGATGTGGGTCCCAGTTGATATGTGCACCGGTTTACTCACCTTGGTTGTGCTTGCGATAACTATGTCGAAGCAGAGTTTTGGACCCATAGTTGTTTCTGGATAAATAACAAAACCCGAAAAGCCTTCAAACGTCAAAAATTGGACCCGACAATGGTGCAATAGGATAAAGACCCATTTCTCTGCGAGAATCTCTCTGAAAGCTTTTTAAAATTTCATTATGGGTCTAGTAGTTCCTAACGGTAAAAGAGTTACGGCGTAAATTACGTAGTTAAAAAAAAAAAAAAAAAAAAAAAAGAGGGAGGGATGCAACACGAGGACTTCCCGGAGGTCACCCATCCTAGTACTACTCTCGCCCAAGCACGCTTAACTGCGGAGTTCTGATGGGATCCGGTGCATTAGTGCTGGTATGATCGCATCCGTTAGTATATCCCATGCAATCGAATATATGCTTTTTCTGAAAACTCAAGGTATCATTCGATGTGGGTCCCAGTTGATATGTGCACCGGTTTACTCACCTTGGTTGTGCTTGCGATAACTATGTCGAAGCAGAGTTTTGGACCCATAGTTGTTTCTGGATAAATAACAAAACCCGAAAAGCCTTCAAACGTCAAAAATTGGACCCGACAATGGTGCAATAGGATAAAGACCCATTTCTCTGCGAGAATCTCTCTGAAAGCTTTTTAAAATTTCATTATGGGTCTAGTAGTTCCTAACGGTAAAAGAGTTACGGCGTAAATTACGTAGTTAAAAAAAAAAAAAAAAAAAAAAAAAAAAAAGAGGGAGGGATGCAACACGAGGACTTCCCGGGAGGTCACCCATCCTAGTACTACTCTCGCCCAAGCACGCTTAACTGCGGAGTTCTGATGGGATCCGGTGCATTAGTGCTGGTATGATCGCATCCGTTAGTATATCCCATGCAATCGAATATATGCTTTTTCTGAAAACTCAAGGTATCATTCGATGTGGGTCCCAGTTGATATGTGCACCGGTTTACTCACCTTGGTTGTGCTTGCGATAACTATGTCGAAGCAGAGTTTTGGACCCATAGTTGTTTCTGGATAAATAACAAAACCCGAAAAGCCTTCAAACGTCAAAAATTGGACCCGACAATGGTGCAATAGGATAAAGACCCATTTCTCTGCGAGAATCTCTCTGAAAGCTTTTTAAAATTTCATTATGGGTCTAGTAGTTCCTAACGGTAAAAGAGTTACGGCGTAAATTACGTAGTTAAAAAAAAAAAAAAAAAAAAAAAAAAAAGAGGGAGGGATGCAACACGAGGACTTCCGGGAGGTCACCCATCCTAGTACTACTCTCGCCCAAGCACGCTTAACTGCGGAGTTCTGATGGGATCCGGTGCATTAGTGCTGGTATGATCGCATCCGTTAGTATATCCCATGCAATCGAATATATGCTTTTTCTGAAAACTCAAGGTATCATTCGATGTGGGTCCCAGTTGATATGTGCACCGGTTTACTCACCTTGGTTGTGCTTGCGATAACTATGTCGAAGCAGAGTTTTGGACCCATAGTTGTTTCGGATAAATAACAAAACCCGAAAAGCCTTCAAACGTCAAAAATTGGACCCGACAATGGTGCAATAGGATAAAGACCCATTTCTCTGCGAGAATCTCTCTGAAAGCTTTTTAAAATTTCATTATGGGTCTAGTAGTTCCTAACGGTAAAAGAGTTACGGCGTAAATTACGTAGTTAAAAAAAAAAAAAAAAAAAAAAAAGAGGGAGGGATGCAACACGAGGACTTCCCGGAGGTCACCCATCCTAGTACTACTCTCGCCCAAGCACGCTTAACTGCGGAGTTCTGATGGGATCCGGTGCATTAGTGCTGGTATGATCGCATCCGTTAGTATATCCCATGCAATCGAATATATGCTTTTTCTGAAAACTCAAGGTATCATTCGATGTGGGTCCCAGTTGATATGTGCACCGGTTTACTCACCTTGGTTGTGCTTGCGATAACTATGTCGAAGCAGAGTTTTGGACCCATAGTTGTTTCTGGATAAATAACAAAACCCGAAAAGCCTTCAAACGTCAAAAATTGGACCCGACAATGGTGCAATAGGATAAAGACCCATTTCTCTGCGAGAATCTCTCTGAAAGCTTTTTAAAATTTCATTATGGGTCTAGTAGTTCCTAACGGTAAAAGAGTTACGGCGTAAATTACGTAGTTAAAAAAAAAAAAAAAAAAAAAAAAAAAGAGGGAGGGATGCAACACGAGGACTTCCCGGGAGGTCACCCATCCTAGTACTACTCTCGCCCAAGCACGCTTAACTGCGGAGTTCTGATGGGATCCGGTGCATTAGTGCTGGTATGATCGCATCCGTTAGTATATCCCATGCAATCGAATATATGCTTTTTCTGAAAACTCAAGGTATCATTCGATGTGGGTCCCAGTTGATATGTGCACCGGTTTACTCACCTTGGTTGTGCTTGCGATAACTATGTCGAAGCAGAGTTTTGGACCCATAGTTGTTTCTGGATAAATAACAAAACCCGAAAAGCCTTCAAACGTCAAAAATTGGACCCGACAATGGTGCAATAGGATAAAGACCCATTTCTCTGCGAGAATCTCTCTGAAAGCTTTTTAAAATTTCATTATGGGTCTAGTAGTTCCTAACGGTAAAAGAGTTACGGCGTAAATTACGTAGTTAAAAAAAAAAAAAAAAAAAAAAAAAAGAGGGAGGGATGCAACACGAGGACTTCCCGGAGGTCACCCATCCTAGTACTACTCTCGCCCAAGCACGCTTAACTGCGGAGTTCTGATGGGATCCGGTGCATTAGTGCTGGTATGATCGCATCCGTTAGTATATCCCATGCAATCGAATATATGCTTTTTCTGAAAACTCAAGGTATCATTCGATGTGGGTCCCAGTTGATATGTGCACCGGTTTACTCACATTGGTTGTGCTTGCGATAACTATGTCGAAGCAGAGTTTTGGACCCATAGTTGTGTCTGGATAAATAACAAAACCCGAAAAGCCTTCAAACGTCAAAAATTGGACCCGACAATGGTGCAATAGGATAAAGACCCATTTCTCTGCGAGAATCTCTCTGAAAGCTTTTTAAAATTTCATTATGGGTCTAGTAGTTCCTAACGGTAAAAGAGTTACGGCGTAAATTACGTAGTTAAAAAAAAAAAAAAAAAAAAAAAAGAGGGAGGGATGCAACACGAGGACTTCCCGGAGGTCACCCATCCTAGTACTACTCTCGCCCAAGCACGCTTAACTGCGGAGTTCTGATGGGATCCGGTGCATTAGTGCTGGTATGATCGCATCCGTTAGTATATCCCATGCAATCGAATATATGCTTTTTCTGAAAACTCAAGGTATCATTCGATGTGGGTCCCAGTTGATATGTGCACCGGTTTACTCACCTTGGTTGTGCTTGCGATAACTATGTCGAAGCAGAGTTTTGGACCCATAGTTGTTTCTGGATAAATAACAAAACCCGAAAAGCCTTCAAACGTCAAAAATTGGACCCGACAATGGTGCAATAGGATAAAGACCCATTTCTCTGCGAGAATCTCTCTGAAAGCTTTTTAAAATTTCATTATGGGTCTAGTAGTTCCTAACGGTAAAAGAGTTACGGCGTAAATTACGTAGTTAAAAAAAAAAAAAAAAAAAAAAAAAAGAGGGAGGGATGCAACACGAGGACTTCCCGGGAGGTCACCCATCCTAGTACTACTCTCGCCCAAGCACGCTTAACTGCGGAGTTCTGATGGGATCCGGTGCATTAGTGCTGGTATGATCGCATCCGTTAGTATATCCCATGCAATCGAATATATGCTTTTTCTGAAAACTCAAGGTATCATTCGATGTGGGTCCCAGTTGATATGTGCACCGGTTTACTCACCTTGGTTGTGCTTGCGATAACTATGTCGAAGCAGAGTTTTGGACCCATAGTTGTTTCTGGATAAATAACAAAACCCGAAAAGCCTTCAAACGTCAAAAATTGGACCCGACAATGGTGCAATAGGATAAAGACCCATTTCTCTGCGAGAATCTCTCTGAAAGCTTTTTAAAATTTCATTATGGGTCTAGTAGTTCCTAACGGTAAAAGAGTTACGGCGTAAATTACGTAGTTAAAAAAAAAAAAAAAAAAAAAAAAAAAAGAGGGAGGGATGCAACACGAGGACTTCCCGGGAGGTCACCCATCCTAGTACTACTCTCGCCCAAGCACGCTTAACTGCGGAGTTCTGATGGGATCCGGTGCATTAGTGCTGGTATGATCGCATCCGTTAGTATATCCCATGCAATCGAATATATGCTTTTTCTGAAAACTCAAGGTATCATTCGATGTGGGTCCCAGTTGATATGTGCACCGGTTTACTCACCTTGGTTGTGCTTGCGATAACTATGTCGAAGCAGAGTTTTGGACCCATAGTTGTTTCTGGATAAATAACAAAACCCGAAAAGCCTTCAAACGTCAAAAATTGGACCCGACAATGGTGCAATAGGATAAAGACCCATTTCTCTGCGAGAATCTCTCTGAAAGCTTTTTAAAATTTCATTATGGGTCTAGTAGTTCCTAACGGTAAAAGAGTTACGGCGTAAATTACGTAGTTAAAAAAAAAAAAAAAAAAAAAAAAAAAAAGAGGGAGGGATGCAACACGAGGACTTCCCGGGAGGTCACCCATCCTAGTACTACTCTCGCCCAAGCACGCTTAACTGCGGAGTTCTGATGGGATCCGGTGCATTAGTGCTGGTATGATCGCATCCGTTAGTATATCCCATGCAATCGAATATATGCTTTTTCTGAAAACTCAAGGTATCATTCGATGTGGGTCCCAGTTGATATGTGCACCGGTTTACTCACCTTGGTTGTGCTTGCGATAACTATGTCGAAGCAGAGTTTTGGACCCATAGTTGTTTCTGGATAAATAACAAAACCCGAAAAGCCTTCAAACGTCAAAAATTGGACCCGACAATGGTGCAATAGGATAAAGACCCATTTCTCTGCGAGAATCTCTCTGAAAGCTTTTTAAAATTTCATTATGGGTCTAGTAGTTCCTAACGGTAAAAGAGTTACGGCGTAAATTACGTAAAAAAAAAAAAAAAAAAAAAAAAAAAAGAGGGAGGGATGCAACACGAGGACTTCCCGGGAGGTCACCCATCCTAGTACTACTCTCGCCCAAGCACGCTTAACTGCGGAGTTCTGATGGGATCCGGTGCATTAGTGCTGGTATGATCGCATCCGTTAGTATATCCCATGCAATCGAATATATGCTTTTTCTGAAAACTCAAGGTATCATTCGATGTGGGTCCCAGTTGATATGTGCACCGGTTTACTCACCTTGGTTGTGCTTGCGATAACTATGTCGAAGCAGAGTTTTGGACCCATAGTTGTTTCTGGATAAATAACAAAACCCGAAAAGCCTTCAAACGTCAAAAATTGGACCCGACAATGGTGCAATAGGATAAAGACCCATTTCTCTGCGAGAATCTCTCTGAAAGCTTTTTAAAATTTCATTATGGGTCTAGTAGTTCCTAACGGTAAAAGAGTTACGGCGTAAATTACGTAGTTAAAAAAAAAAAAAAAAAAAAAAAAAAAGAGGGAGGGATGCAACACGAGGACTTCCCGGAGGTCACCCATCCTAGTACTACTCTCGCCCAAGCACGCTTAACTGCGGAGTTCTGATGGGATCCGGTGCATTAGTGCTGGTATGATCGCATCCGTTAGTATATCCCATGCAATCGAATATATGCTTTTTCTGAAAACTCAAGGTATCATTCGATGTGGGTCCCAGTTGATATGTGCACCGGTTTACTCACCTTGGTTGTGCTTGCGATAACTATGTCGAAGCAGAGTTTTGGACCCATAGTTGTCTGGATAAATAACAAAACCCGAAAAGCCTTCAAACGTCAAAAATTGGACCCGACAATGGTGCAATAGGATAAAGACCCATTTCTCTGCGAGAATCTCTCTGAAAGCTTTTTAAAATTTCATTATGGGTCTAGTAGTTCCTAACGGTAAAAGAGTTACGGCGTAAATTACGTAGTTAAAAAAAAAAAAAAAAAAAAAAAAGAGGGAGGGATGCAACACGAGGACTTCCCGGGAGGTCACCCATCCTAGTACTACTCTCGCCCAAGCACGCTTAACTGCGGAGTTCTGATGGGATCCGGTGCATTAGTGCTGGTATGATCGCATCCGTTAGTATATCCCATGCAATCGAATATATGCTTTTTCTGAAAACTCAAGGTATCATTCGATGTGGGTCCCAGTTGATATGTGCACCGGTTTACTCACCTTGGTTGTGCTTGCGATAACTATGTCGCAGAGTTTTGGACCCATAGTTGTTTCTGGATAAATAACAAAACCCGAAAAGCCTTCAAACGTCAAAAATTGGACCCGACAATGGTGCAATAGGATAAAGACCCATTTCTCTGCGAGAATCTCTCTGAAAGCTTTTTAAAATTTCATTATGGGTCTAGTAGTTCCTAACGGTAAAAGAGTTACGGCGTAAATTACGTAGTTAAAAAAAAAAAAAAAAAAAAAAAAAAAAGAGGGAGGGATGCAACACGAGGACTTCCCGGAGGTCACCCATCCTAGTACTACTCTCGCCCAAGCACGCTTAACTGCGGAGTTCTGATGGGATCCGGTGCATTAGTGCTGGTATGATCGCATCCGTTAGTATATCCCATGCAATCGAATATATGCTTTTTCTGAAAACTCAAGGTATCATTCGATGTGGGTCCCAGTTGATATGTGCACCGGTTTACTCACCTTGGTTGTGCTTGCGATAACTATGTCGAAGCAGAGTTTTGGACCCATAGTTGTTTCTGGATAAATAACAAAACCCGAAAAGCCTTCAAACGTCAAAAATTGGACCCGACAATGGTGCAATAGGATAAAGACCCATTTCTCTGCGAGAATCTCTCTGAAAGCTTTTTAAAATTTCATTATGGGTCTAGTAGTTCCTAACGGTAAAAGAGTTACGGCGTAAATTACGTAGTTAAAAAAAAAAAAAAAAAAAAAAAAAAGAGGGAGGGATGCAACACGAGGACTTCCCGGAGGTCACCCATCCTAGTACTACTCTCGCCCAAGCACGCTTAACTGCGGAGTTCTGATGGGATCCGGTGCATTAGTGCTGGTATGATCGCATCCGTTAGTATATCCCATGCAATCGAATATATGCTTTTTCTGAAAACTCAAGGTATCATTCGATGTGGGTCCCAGTTGATATGTGCACCGGTTTACTCACCTTGGTTGTGCTTGCGATAACTATGTCGAAGCAGAGTTTTGGACCCATAGTTGTTTCTGGATAAATAACAAAACCCGAAAAGCCTTCAAACGTCAAAAATTGGACCCGACAATGGTGCAATAGGATAAAGACCCATTTCTCTGCGAGAATCTCTCTGAAAGCTTTTTAAAATTTCATTATGGGTCTAGTAGTTCCTAACGGTAAAAGAGTTACGGCGTAAATTACGTAGTTAAAAAAAAAAAAAAAAAAAAAAAAAAAAGAGGGAGGGATGCAACACGAGGACTTCCCGGGAGGTCACCCATCCTAGTACTACTCTCGCCCAAGCACGCTTAACTGCGGAGTTCTGATGGGATCCGGTGCATTAGTGCTGGTATGATCGCATCCGTTAGTATATCCCATGCAATCGAATATATGCTTTTTCTGAAAACTCAAGGTATCATTCGATGTGGGTCCCAGTTGATATGTGCACCGGTTTACTCACCTTGGTTGTGCTTGCGATAACTATGTCGAAGCAGAGTTTTGGACCCATAGTTGTTTCTGGATAAATAACAAAACCCGAAAAGCCTTCAAACGTCAAAAATTGGACCCGACAATGGTGCAATAGGATAAAGACCCATTTCTCTGCGAGAATCTCTCTGAAAGCTTTTTAAAATTTCATTATGGGTCTAGTAGTTCCTAACGGTAAAAGAGTTACGGCGTAAATTACGTAGTTAAAAAAAAAAAAAAAAAAAAAAAAAGAGGGAGGGATGCAACACGAGGACTTCCGGGAGGTCACCCATCCTAGTACTACTCTCGCCCAAGCACGCTTAACTGCGGAGTTCTGATGGGATCCGGTGCATTAGTGCTGGTATGATCGCATCCGTTAGTATATCCCATGCAATCGAATATATGCTTTTTCTGAAAACTCAAGGTATCATTCGATGTGGGTCCCAGTTGATATGTGCACCGGTTTACTCACCTTGGTTGTGCTTGCGATAACTATGTCGAAGCAGAGTTTTGGACCCATAGTTGTTTCTGGATAAATAACAAAACCCGAAAAGCCTTCAAACGTCAAAAATTGGACCCGACAATGGTGCAATAGGATAAAGACCCATTTCTCTGCGAGAATCTCTCTGAAAGCTTTTTAAAATTTCATTATGGGTCTAGTAGTTCCTAACGGTAAAAGAGTTACGGCGTAAATTACGTAGTTAAAAAAAAAAAAAAAAAAAAAAAAAAGAGGGAGGGATGCAACACGAGGACTTCCCGGGAGGTCACCCATCCTAGTACTACTCTCGCCCAAGCACGCTTAACTGCGGAGTTCTGATGGGATCCGGTGCATTAGTGCTGGTATGATCGCATCCGTTAGTATATCCCATGCAATCGAATATATGCTTTTTCTGAAAACTCAAGGTATCATTCGATGTGGGTCCCAGTTGATATGTGCACCGGTTTACTCACCTTGGTTGTGCTTGCGATAACTATGTCGAAGCAGAGTTTTGGACCCATAGTTGTTTCTGGATAAATAACAAAACCCGAAAAGCCTTCAAACGTCAAAAATTGGACCCGACAATGGTGCAATAGGATAAAGACCCATTTCTCTGCGAGAATCTCTCTGAAAGCTTTTTAAAATTTCATTATGGGTCTAGTAGTTCCTAACGGTAAAAGAGTTACGGCGTAAATTACGTAGTTAAAAAAAAAAAAAAAAAAAAAAAAAAAAAGAGGGAGGGATGCAACACGAGGACTTCCGGGAGGTCACCCATCCTAGTACTACTCTCGCCCAAGCACGCTTAACTGCGGAGTTCTGATGGGATCCGGTGCATTAGTGCTGGTATGATCGCATCCGTTAGTATATCCCATGCAATCGAATATATGCTTTTTCTGAAAACTCAAGGTATCATTCGATGTGGGTCCCAGTTGATATGTGCACCGGTTTACTCACCTTGGTTGTGCTTGCGATAACTATGTCGAAGCAGAGTTTTGGACCCATAGTTGTTTCTGGATAAATAACAAAACCCGAAAAGCCTTCAAACGTCAAAAATTGGACCCGACAATGGTGCAATAGGATAAAGACCCATTTCTCTGCGAGAATCTCTCTGAAAGCTTTTTAAAATTTCATTATGGGTCTAGTAGTTCCTAACGGTAAAAGAGTTACGGCGTAAATTACGTAGTTAAAAAAAAAAAAAAAAAAAAAAAAAAAGAGGGAGGGATGCAACACGAGGACTTCCCGGGAGGTCACCCATCCTAGTACTACTCTCGCCCAAGCACGCTTAACTGCGGAGTTCTGATGGGATCCGGTGCATTAGTGCTGGTATGATCGCATCCGTTAGTATATCCCATGCAATCGAATATATGCTTTTTCTGAAAACTCAAGGTATCATTCGATGTGGGTCCCAGTTGATATGTGCACCGGTTTACTCACCTTGGTTGTGCTTGCGATAACTATGTCGAAGCAGAGTTTTGGACCCATAGTTGTTTCTGGATAAATAACAAAACCCGAAAAGCCTTCAAACGTCAAAAATTGGACCCGACAATGGTGCAATAGGATAAAGACCCATTTCTCTGCGAGAATCTCTCTGAAAGCTTTTTAAAATTTCATTATGGGTCTAGTAGTTCCTAACGGTAAAAGAGTTACGGCGTAAATTACGTAGTTAAAAAAAAAAAAAAAAAAAAAAAAAGAGGGAGGGATGCAACACGAGGACTTCCCGGAGGTCACCCATCCTAGTACTACTCTCGCCCAAGCACGCTTAACTGCGGAGTTCTGATGGGATCCGGTGCATTAGTGCTGGTATGATCGCATCCGTTAGTATATCCCATGCAATCGAATATATGCTTTTTCTGAAAACTCAAGGTATCATTCGATGTGGGTCCCAGTTGATATGTGCACCGGTTTACTCACCTTGGTTGTGCTTGCGATAACTATGTCGAAGCAGAGTTTTGGACCCATAGTTGTTTCTGGATAAATAACAAAACCCGAAAAGCCTTCAAACGTCAAAAATTGGACCCGACAATGGTGCAATAGGATAAAGACCCATTTCTCTGCGAGAATCTCTCTGAAAGCTTTTTAAAATTTCATTATGGGTCTAGTAGTTCCTAACGGTAAAAGAGTTACGGCGTAAATTACGTAGTTAAAAAAAAAAAAAAAAAAAAAAAAAAAAAGAGGGAGGGATGCAACACGAGGACTTCCCGGGAGGTCACCCATCCTAGTACTACTCTCGCCCAAGCACGCTTAACTGCGGAGTTCTGATGGGATCCGGTGCATTAGTGCTGGTATGATCGCATCCGTTAGTATATCCCATGCAATCGAATATATGCTTTTTCTGAAAACTCAAGGTATCATTCGATGTGGGTCCCAGTTGATATGTGCACCGGTTTACTCACCTTGGTTGTGCTTGCGATAACTATGTCGAAGCAGAGTTTTGGACCCATAGTTGTTTCTGGATAAATAACAAAACCCGAAAAGCCTTCAAACGTCAAAAATTGGACCCGACAATGGTGCAATAGGATAAAGACCCATTTCTCTGCGAGAATCTCTCTGAAAGCTTTTTAAAATTTCATTATGGGTCTAGTAGTTCCTAACGGTAAAAGAGTTACGGCGTAAATTACGTAGTTAAAAAAAAAAAAAAAAAAAAAAAAGAGGGAGGGATGCAACACGAGGACTTCCCGGGAGGTCACCCATCCTAGTACTACTCTCGCCCAAGCACGCTTAACTGCGGAGTTCTGATGGGATCCGGTGCATTAGTGCTGGTATGATCGCATCCGTTAGTATATCCCATGCAATCGAATATATGCTTTTTCTGAAAACTCAAGGTATCATTCGATGTGGGTCCCAGTTGATATGTGCACCGGTTTACTCACCTTGGTTGTGCTTGCGATAACTATGTCGAAGCAGAGTTTTGGACCCATAGTTGTTTCTGGATAAATAACAAAACCCGAAAAGCCTTCAAACGTCAAAAATTGGACCCGACAATGGTGCAATAGGATAAAGACCCATTTCTCTGCGAGAATCTCTGAAAGCTTTTTAAAATTTCATTATGGGTCTAGTAGTTCCTAACGGTAAAAGAGTTACGGCGTAAATTACGTAGTTAAAAAAAAAAAAAAAAAAAAAAAAAGAGGGAGGGATGCAACACGAGGACTTCCCGGGAGGTCACCCATCCTAGTACTACTCTCGCCCAAGCACGCTTAACTGCGGAGTTCTGATGGGATCCGGTGCATTAGTGCTGGTATGATCGCATCCGTTAGTATATCCCATGCAATCGAATATATGCTTTTTCTGAAAACTCAAGGTATCATTCGATGTGGGTCCCAGTTGATATGTGCACCGGTTTACTCACCTTGGTTGTGCTTGCGATAACTATGTCGAAGCAGAGTTTTGGACCCATAGTTGTTCTGGATAAATAACAAAACCCGAAAAGCCTTCAAACGTCAAAAATTGGACCCGACAATGGTGCAATAGGATAAAGACCCATTTCTCTGCGAGAATCTCTCTGAAAGCTTTTTAAAATTTCATTATGGGTCTAGTAGTTCCTAACGGTAAAAGAGTTACGGCGTAAATTACGTAGTTAAAAAAAAAAAAAAAAAAAAAAAAAAAGAGGGAGGGATGCAACACGAGGACTTCCCGGGAGGTCACCCATCCTAGTACTACTCTCGCCCAAGCACGCTTAACTGCGGAGTTCTGATGGGATCCGGTGCATTAGTGCTGGTATGATCGCATCCGTTAGTATATCCCATGCAATCGAATATATGCTTTTTCTGAAAACTCAAGGTATCATTCGATGTGGGTCCCAGTTGATATGTGCACCGGTTTACTCACCTTGGTTGTGCTTGCGATAACTATGTCGAAGCAGAGTTTTGGACCCATAGTTGTTTCTGGATAAATAACAAAACCCGAAAAGCCTTCAAACGTCAAAAATTGGACCCGACAATGGTGCAATAGGATAAAGACCCATTTCTCTGCGAGAATCTCTCTGAAAGCTTTTTAAAATTTCATTATGGGTCTAGTAGTTCCTAACGGTAAAAGAGTTACGGCGTAAATTACGTAGTTAAAAAAAAAAAAAAAAAAAAAAAAGAGGGAGGGATGCAACACGAGGACTTCCCGGAGGTCACCCATCCTAGTACTACTCTCGCCCAAGCACGCTTAACTGCGGAGTTCTGATGGGATCCGGTGCATTAGTGCTGGTATGATCGCATCCGTTAGTATATCCCATGCAATCGAATATATGCTTTTTCTGAAAACTCAAGGTATCATTCGATGTGGGTCCCAGTTGATATGTGCACCGGTTTACTCACCTTGGTTGTGCTTGCGATAACTATGTCGAAGCAGAGTTTTGGACCCATAGTTGTTTCTGGATAAATAACAAAACCCGAAAAGCCTTCAAACGTCAAAAATTGGACCCGACAATGGTGCAATAGGATAAAGACCCATTTCTCTGCGAGAATCTCTCTGAAAGCTTTTTAAAATTTCATTATGGGTCTAGTAGTTCCTAACGGTAAAAGAGTTACGGCGTAAATTACGTAGTTAAAAAAAAAAAAAAAAAAAAAAAAAAGAGGGAGGGATGCAACACGAGGACTTCCCGGAGGTCACCCATCCTAGTACTACTCTCGCCCAAGCACGCTTAACTGCGGAGTTCTGATGGGATCCGGTGCATTAGTGCTGGTATGATCGCATCCGTTAGTATATCCCATGCAATCGAATATATGCTTTTTCTGAAAACTCAAGGTATCATTCGATGTGGGTCCCAGTTGATATGTGCACCGGTTTACTCACCTTGGTTGTGCTTGCGATAACTATGTCGAAGCAGAGTTTTGGACCCATAGTTGTTTCTGGATAAATAACAAAACCCGAAAAGCCTTCAAACGTCAAAAATTGGACCCGACAATGGTGCAATAGGATAAAGACCCATTTCTCTGCGAGAATCTCTCTGAAAGCTTTTTAAAATTTCATTATGGGTCTAGTAGTTCCTAACGGTAAAAGAGTTACGGCGTAAATTACGTAGTTAAAAAAAAAAAAAAAAAAAAAAAAAAGAGGGAGGGATGCAACACGAGGACTTCCCGGGAGGTCACCCATCCTAGTACTACTCTCGCCCAAGCACGCTTAACTGCGGAGTTCTGATGGGATCCGGTGCATTAGTGCTGGTATGATCGCATCCGTTAGTATATCCCATGCAATCGAATATATGCTTTTTCTGAAAACTCAAGGTATCATTCGATGTGGGTCCCAGTTGATATGTGCACCGGTTTACTCACCTTGGTTGTGCTTGCGATAACTATGTCGAAGCAGAGTTTTGGACCCATAGTTGTTCTGGATAAATAACAAAACCCGAAAAGCCTTCAAACGTCAAAAATTGGACCCGACAATGGTGCAATAGGATAAAGACCCATTTCTCTGCGAGAATCTCTCTGAAAGCTTTTTAAAATTTCATTATGGGTCTAGTAGTTCCTAACGGTAAAAGAGTTACGGCGTAAATTACGTAGTTAAAAAAAAAAAAAAAAAAAAAAAAAGAGGGAGGGATGCAACACGAGGACTTCCCGGAGGTCACCCATCCTAGTACTACTCTCGCCCAAGCACGCTTAACTGCGGAGTTCTGATGGGATCCGGTGCATTAGTGCTGGTATGATCGCATCCGTTAGTATATCCCATGCAATCGAATATATGCTTTTTCTGAAAACTCAAGGTATCATTCGATGTGGGTCCCAGTTGATATGTGCACCGGTTTACTCACCTTGGTTGTGCTTGCGATAACTATGTCGAAGCAGAGTTTTGGACCCATAGTTGTTTCTGGATAAATAACAAAACCCGAAAAGCCTTCAAACGTCAAAAATTGGACCCGACAATGGTGCAATAGGATAAAGACCCATTTCTCTGCGAGAATCTCTCTGAAAGCTTTTTAAAATTTCATTATGGGTCTAGTAGTTCCTAACGGTAAAAGAGTTACGGCGTAAATTACGTAGTTAAAAAAAAAAAAAAAAAAAAAAAAGAGGGAGGGATGCAACACGAGGACTTCCCGGAGGTCACCCATCCTAGTACTACTCTCGCCCAAGCACGCTTAACTGCGGAGTTCTGATGGGATCCGGTGCATTAGTGCTGGTATGATCGCATCCGTTAGTATATCCCATGCAATCGAATATATGCTTTTTCTGAAAACTCAAGGTATCATTCGACGTGGGTCCCAGTTGATATGTGCACCGGTTTACTCACCTTGGTTGTGCTTGCGATAACTATGTCGAAACAGAGTTTTGGACCCATAGTTGTTTCTGGATAAATAACAAAACCCGAAAAGCCTTCAAACGTCAAAAATTGGACCCGACAATGGTGCAATAGGATAAAGACCCATTTCTCTGCGAGAATCTCTCTGAAAGCTTTTTAAAATTTCATTATGGGTCTAGTAGTTCCTAACGGTAAAAGAGTTACGGCGTAAATTACGTAGTTAAAAAAAAAAAAAAAAAAAAAAAAAAAAAGAGGGAGGGATGCAACACGAGGACTTCCCGGGAGGTCACCCATCCTAGTACTACTCTCGCCCAAGCACGCTTAACTGCGGAGTTCTGATGGGATCCGGTGCATTAGTGCTGGTATGATCGCATCCGTTAGTATATCCCATGCAATCGAATATATGCTTTTTCTGAAAACTCAAGGTATCATTCGATGTGGGTCCCAGTTGATATGTGCACCGGTTTACTCACCTTGGTTGTGCTTGCGATAACTATGTCGAAGCAGAGTTTTGGACCCATAGTTGTTTCTGGATAAATAACAAAACCCGAAAAGCCTTCAAACGTCAAAAATTGGACCCGACAATGGTGCAATAGGATAAAGACCCATTTCTCTGCGAGAATCTCTCTGAAAGCTTTTTAAAATTTCATTATGGGTCTAGTAGTTCCTAACGGTAAAAGAGTTACGGCGTAAATTACGTAGTTAAAAAAAAAAAAAAAAAAAAAAAAAGAGGGAGGGATGCAACACGAGGACTTCCCAGGAGGTCACCCATCCTAGTACTACTCTCGCCCAAGCACGCTTAACTGCGGAGTTCTGATGGGATCCGGTGCATTAGTGCTGGTATGATCGCATCCGTTAGTATATCCCATGCAATCGAATATATGCTTTTTCTGAAAACTCAAGGTATCATTCGACGTGGGTCCCAGTTGATATGTGCACCGGTTTACTCACCTTGGTTGTGCTTGCGATAACTATGTCGAAGCAGAGTTTTGGACCCATAGTTGTTTCTGGATAAATAACAAAACCCGAAAAGCCTTCAAACGTCAAAAATTGGACCCGACAATGGTGCAATAGGATAAAGACCCATTTCTCTGCGAGAATCTCTCTGAAAGCTTTTTAAAATTTCATTATGGGTCTAGTAGTTCCTAACGGTAAAAGAGTTACGGCGTAAATTACGTAGTTAAAAAAAAAAAAAAAAAAAAAAAAAAAAGAGGGAGGGATGCAACACGAGGACTTCCCGGGAGGTCACCCATCCTAGTACTACTCTCGCCCAAGCACGCTTAACTGCGGAGTTCTGATGGGATCCGGTGCATTAGTGCTGGTATGATCGCATCCGTTAGTATATCCCATGCAATCGAATATATGCTTTTTCTGAAAACTCAAGGTATCATTCGATGTGGGTCCCAGTTGATATGTGCACCGGTTTACTCACCTTGGTTGTGCTTGCGATAACTATGTCGAAACAGAG
>CM043880.1:30009735-30012235 GCA_024034495.1 Camelina laxa
ATCCTAGTACTACTCTCGCCCAAGCACGCTTAACTGCGGAGTTCTGATGGGATCCGGTGCATTAGTGCTGGTATGATCGCATCCGTTAGTATATCCCATGCAATCGAATATATGCTTTTTCTGAAAACTCAAGGTATCATTCGATGTGGGTCCCAGTTGATATGCGCACCGGTTTACTCACCTTGGTTGTGCTTGCGATAACTATGTCGAAACAGAGTTTTGGACCCATAGTTGTGTCTGGATAAATAACAAAACCCGAAAAGCCTTCAAACGTCAAAAATTGGACCCGACAATGGTGCAATAGGATAAAGACCCATTTCTCTGCGAGAATCTCTCTGAAAGCTTTTTAAAATTTCATTATGGGTCTAGTAGTTCCTAACGGTAAAAGAGTTACGGCGTAAATTACGTAGTTAAAAAAAAAAAAAAAAAAAAAAAAAGAGGGAGGGATGCAACACGAGGACTTCCCGGGAGGTCACCCATCCTAGTACTACTCTCGCCCAAGCACGCTTAACTGCGGAGTTCTGATGGGATCCGGTGCATTAGTGCTGGTATGATCGCATCCGTTAGTATATCCCATGCAATCGAATATATGCTTTTTCTGAAAACTCAAGGTATCATTCGATGTGGGTCCCAGTTGATATGTGCACCGGTTTACTCACATTGGTTGTGCTTGCGATAACTATGTCGAAGCAGAGTTTTGGACCCATAGTTGTGTCTGGATAAATAACAAAACCCGAAAAGCCTTCAAACGTCAAAAATTGGACCCGACAATGGTGCAATAGGATAAAGACCCATTTCTCTGCGAGAATCTCTCTGAAAGCTTTTTAAAATGTCATTATGGGTCTAGTAGTTCCTAACGGTAAAAGAGTTACGGCGTAAATTACGTAGTTAAAAAAAAAAAAAAAAAAAAAAAAAAGAGGGGGGGATGCAACACGAGGACTTCCCGGGAGGTCACCCATCCTAGTACTACTCTCGCCCAAGCACGCTTAACTGCGGAGTTCTGATGGGATCCGGTGCATTAGTGCTGGTATGATCGCATCCGTTAGTATATCCCATGCAATCGAATATATGCTTTTTCTGAAAACTCAAGGTATCATTCGATGTGGGTCCCAGTTGATATGTGCACCGGTTTACTCACATTGGTTGTGCTTGCGATAACTATGTCGAAGCAGAGTTTTGGACCCATAGTTGTGTCTGGATAAATAACAAAACCCGAAAAGCCTTCAAACGTCAAAAATTGGACCCGACAATGGTGCAATAGGATAAAGACCCATTTCTCTGCGAGAATCTCTCTGAAAGCTTTTTAAAATTTCATTATGGGTCTAGTAGTTCCTAACGGTAAAAGAGTTACGGCGTAAATTACGTTAAAAAAAAAAAAAAAAAAAAAAGAGGGAGGGATGCAACACGAGGACTTCCCGGGAGGTCACCCATCCTAGTACTACTCTCGCCCAAGCACGCTTAACTGCGGAGTTCTGATGGGATCCGGTGCATTAGTGCTGGTATGATCGCATCCGTTAGTATATCCCATGCAATCGAATATATGCTTTTTCTGAAAACTCAAGGTATCATTCGATGTGGGTCCCAGTTGATATGTGCACCGGTTTACTCACCTTGGTTGTGCTTGCGATAACTATGTCGAAAGAGTTTTGGACCCATAGTTGTGTCTGGATAAATAACAAAACCCGAAAAGCCTTCAAACGTCAAAAATTGGACCCGACAATGGTGCAATAGGATAAAGACCCATTTCTCTGCGAGAATCTCTCTTAAAGCTTTTTAAAATTTCATTATGGGTCTAGTAGTTCCTAACGGTAAAAGAGTTACGGCGTAAATTACGTAGTTAAAAAAAAAAAAAAAAAAAAAAAAAAAGAGGGAGGGATGCAACACGAGGACTTCCCGGGAGGTCACCCATCCTAGTACTACTCTCGCCCAAGCACGCTTAACTGCGGAGTTCTGATGGGATCCGGTGCATTAGTGCTGGTATGATCGCATCCGTTAGTATATCCCATGCAATCGAATATATGCTTTTTCTGAAAACTCAAGGTATCATTCGATGTGGGTCCCAGTTGATATGCGCACCGGTTTACTCACCTTGGTTGTGCTTGCGATAACTATGTCGAAACAGAGTTTTGGACCCATAGTTGTGTCTGGATAAATAACAAAACCCGAAAAGCCTTCAAACGTCAAAAATTGGACCCGACAATGGTGCAATAGGATAAAGACCCATTTCTCTGCGAGAATCTCTCTGAAAGCTTTTTAAAATTTCATTATGGGTCTAGTAGTTCCTAACGGTAAAAGAGTTACGGCGTAAATTACGTAGTTAAAAAAAAAAAAAAAAAAAAAAAAAAAGAGGGAGGGATGCAACACGAGGACTTCCCGGAGGTCACCCATCCTAGTACTACTCTCGCCCAAGCACGCTTAACTGCGGAGTTCTGATGGGATCCGGTGCATTAGTGCTGGTATGATCGCATCCGTTAGTATATCCCATGCAATCGAATATATG